>DWPV01000027.1:0-57228 GCA_018251915.1 Urbanus proteus proteus
GTAACTATTCCCATTGCATAAAGTCATCAAATAACTATAAACGAGTTATATGTTACGTGGCCAATACGCAAAAGAAGCACAATTAGTCAGAAGCTACAAATTTACATACAACTCGGCGTGGAACGAAACAAATAGCGTAGCGAGCAATTTTAGATAAAATCTATATAACTAATTGAATCTTAATGTTTCCATTCTCTATATGAATAATAGAGCGTTTGTCCGTACAGTTTAGAGGTAGAGTTTTACTGGAATTCTTTGTAGGGCTTTCATTCTTATTATTATAAATACGAATGTCCATTTATTTGTTTGTAACGCTTTCGCGCTTTAACAACTTAACCGATCGTTATAAAATTTGATGATAAAAATATGAGTTTAGATTTCTTTTCTGGGTGTTTGTGTATTCGTGTATGTGTGTGTCCATGGAACCCATGACACAGGATAAAATCCTACTGTGGGGTTATGAGTGTAGAAAATGTTTTAAGTTTTTAAGTTTAAGTCATTCAGGATTTTGGTCAATTTTTTTAGTAAATTTTGAAAAGCGACCTATGATGGATTCATATAAAATATCCCAGGTCGTACAACATACTAAATGATTCACAGTAATATCAGAACGTGTACGAGTAAATTCCATCTAAACAGATCCAGACGTCTTCAAGATCATTCCTAGATAGAGAGATAGATTTTAAGCACATATTTTAATGTCTTACCATTACAATAAAACATGCGTTTATAAGCTAAGAACGTTCCTTTTGAATCGGCGACATATAATTCATTTTTATTTTTTACTCAGAAATAATATGTATTAATTATAACATTCATACGTTGAACAACTCTAAAAAAATTATAATTTTGTTAAACGTAATTAACGTTATTATTTAGTCTTTCTTTTTATTTGAAACTAACTGATCCTCGCGGTTTCACCCGCGTTTAATAAGGAAACATATTTAAAAATAATTGTCATCCCGCTGTCTCGTGAGGGGGTCCGCGTGCGCATGGAGCACGCGCTAATGCTTTTTTTATAAATTAAAGTAGCTTATGTTAAGTCTTAGACCTTTAGCTATCTTTCAGTGAAAGTCCCACCAAAATCAGTTCAGCCGTTTAGAAGAATACCTCAGCCAAACAGACAGACAGACAAAAAAATGCATTTTTGTTATAGATATCGTGTATACTTTCATATGCATTGAGCAAAAAGTTGTTATTTTGAAACACAAACAGGCACTTCAATTTTATTTATTTGTATAGATACATACATTTGACTGACTCAATTAATTGAAGCGTAGTAATTAAGTCCTCCTAAGGGCTCAATACCGATCATTCCAGATGAGATCCCCGAGTAGCGTCTCAGCGTCTCATCTAAGATCGGCATCTGGTAAGACCCTTTCAGTTTGTGATCGCTTACTTGTGTCCAAGAATACTGGCTACTTAATTTAACGTAAGTTTAGTTTGTATTCTTATGTTTATTATAAATATCTCATATTAAATGAAATTTTGCTTTATCTTTATAATGAAAAAATCTTAATAGATTCGTCAAAAGGCTCCTTATATATATGTACAATCTAGCACCATGAAATTTGAACAATACCTAGGTAGTTCATTTTGTGATGTAGACACTCAATAAAAAGGATTTTTGATATTCTACTCCTAAGAGACGACATTTTGATATTTTCCTCTTTGACGATTCGCGTGGTATAACGGTTACGGGTTTGATTCCCGGCCAGACAGATCCGAATGATGAATTTAGATTTTTGTTCTGGGTCTAGATGTTTGTGTATTCGTGTATGTGTGTGTCCATGGCACAAACGACACAGGAGAATATCCTACTGTGGGGTTATAAGCGTAGAAAGCGTTTTAAGTCTTTTTAAGAGGTGTAATACAGTTGATTTGTATTGTTCTGTACAGTCTTCGCGTACAAAGCCACAAGCAATAGCTAGTGTTAGATAAGATCTCAGAACTAATTGAATTTAAATATATAGCGGCAGTTATCTGTAAGGAGATACGTATTGCTATTTCGGTAAAGAGGAGATAATCGGCCAAGGGAATGTTCTAATTAGGTTAATGATTGAATCCGGCCCCGGCATGACGTCACGTAGCCCCGTCGTTCAGTCACGACGGGACGGGCGCGTGACGGGATGTGATGAGTTCACTTTTTGTAAGTCTATCGTACAATGTAAGCTTTCGTAAACTTTTTTGTCGTGCAACTTTTGTAACATTGTTTTTTACAGTAAAGTAGTAGACGAGCATGCAGTCTGTTTGATGGTGAGTTGTTATTGTAAGTCATAGACATCTGTGATCAAGCTCAGATAACGTAAGAATCCATATGAATCCACGTAAGTGGCAGTGACTTATTATGAGACGGATTTTTGTTTGCTCATTTAAGAAAGTGTAGACAGAGCTACGCGAAATTTGTTTCGTTACAAGCTTTTGCCCGCGGCTTCGTACGCTTCTTTACTATATAATGGATGTTATTATCCACATAAACCTGTCTCTTGGATCACTCTATCTATTACAAAAACCGCATCAAAATCGTAGTTTAAAAGATCGTTGCGTAGTTTAAAAGATCGAAGCATACATAGGGACAGACAGCGAAAAGCGACTTTGTTTTGTGCTATGTAGTGATAGATCGTGTCGTAGAGCTGTTGTGGTCGCATCGTGAGGTGTAAGTCTTAATGATACCAAGAAGCCTGGGTTTGTCGGATGTTCTTTGGTCGAGGTGCTTTGCAATTTTTATAGCCGTTTGCGCCACTTTAAAATAAGCGCTAAGTGGTCGATAAACTCGAAACGGATCGGCTTTATGGTAAATAAATACGTTGATTGGTGTGACAGCTCGCCCATTCATTTTTTGTTTGTAATGTTTTCATATAAAAAATATCGATGTTTTTAAATTTTTAAACCTGAGCGTAATTTCTGGTATTTAATTACCGACGAAATTAAGGCTTTACGGACAGCGAATTTTAATGCGGTGTGTCGTTAACAGTCTTTAAAATAAAAAATATATTAAACGATGAAGTAACATCTAAGCCTTTTATTATTTCAATTTCGTTTGAATATCGGATATGAATCTTGTATGAAGTTTGAATAACAGACATACGTATATTTAAGAATTTTACATATTTGATAAAAACTTTACTTACCTAACTATGACATTCTTGAGACTAATTACTATTAATATAATTAACAAAATTGTATTACTTATATATTATTAGCAAAAAATATATATTAATTGATCCTGCTTCTTCCGTGTATCGATACCGCATAAAACCCCTCTCCTGTCTTCCACTGACTCATAGCCTTATAACGTCAACAAAATCAAATTACAAATCCGTCACAGATAATAAAGACTTGTAACAATAACCACCCAAAGTAGTCCGGTATTTATGACGAACCAGTCGGGATTAGCGCGACATACTTTTTGCATTCCAAACGTATAACCCATCTACCAACACAATCTATGGGAAAGTTATTCTTGGAATGAACGATAAGAGCGTACTTCCTTCGCACTCCATCCCTTTCTAACACCACGAACACCCTACTCATGACAGAGACGACTCTACGCAGGAATGTCTCTACCATACCGTTTTATTATTCAACGAAAGTTTAACTCGCTCCTCACGTACGTTCGGAAATTATGTTATTTGTAAAAATAAAATTAGAGATAATGCGAAAATTATGCGTAATAATGTTAAAGCAAACTGTAGGTTTAAATATTCGAAATTAATGGCCTCTCGATGAGATCGATGTAACGATTACGTATAAAAATATGAATCTGGTTATATGAAATTAATATAATAAATTCATATTTATATGTGATCAAAGTAGAGGATCATTCAGTCTATCTGGTTTATTTTAGTGTTATTTATTTATTTTTGTTTTATTGTGTTATTGCCACTAAATCAAATCATGTTTGATTTAGTGACTAATAAAGAAATAAAATTAATTAATAAGTTGCACGCGTCTAGCATATGTAGATCGGTTCAAATCTGTGTAAGCAAAGTCGGGAGCGAGTTTGATGGGTGACCGTTGATGTTTTATGGTGACCACTAGTGGTGTTTTATACGGGCTTCCTTGCTATGACACATTACACCGTCGGTGGTAACATTACATAGCAGGCGTCAATTCGTGTAGATCTTACGGGCACTTTGAAAATACGGGTTGTCATGCCACCATAACTTTAATACTAAAAGTAAAAATAAAGCAGTACCTACTAAAATATAGTATGGTTAAGAGAGTCAGACGAATTTATCTGTCATAAGGAACTACTATTACAAATTAATAAATTATGTAGTCTTAATTATATCAAAAATCTTCTAGTAAGAAAGTTTAATCAAGTAAACGCTGGCATTGTATAAAAAAAGGTATTACAAATCAAGTAATTATATGATCAATAAAATGGTAGGGTTTGAAATTGCACCAGCTCTTTATTCTACTTGTGCGTAAGATTTTTTTTTGCAGCAACCCTTTTTATGTCCCACTGCTGGGCACGGGTCTTCTCCCATAATTGAGAGAGGCTTGGAGCGTACTCCACCACGCTCCTCCAATGCGTGTTGGTGGAGGTGTAAGTTACCTATATGAACACATTTTAAAAGATCATTCCTAGTTATAGGAATGGACACGTGCCTCGCAGTGGGACAGAAAAGAGCAGCCGGTCATGTTTTGTCTTGTCACACCCTAGGGTGCCTTTCCATCAGATGTGCGAGGTAGCTAAGCGCTGTGCAAGTTTGCTAATCGAAGCTAAGCGAGTAATAATTGGTATGATATCCTAATCCTAATGTCCGTTTATTTGTTTGTTTGTAACGCCTTAACTGCTCAACCGATCGTCATATATATGTCATAAAACTTAATCTAAAAAACAACAATTCTTATCATACTATTAAGTTTAACTATAACATTAAGTTTACCTTGTAACCCCTTTACTTAAGGTGTTTCTAAATAATAAATAAATACTTATTCAAGGTGTTCCAACTTAGTCTTCAGGGGTAGTAACGCATCTGTGGCCGACTTCAGGTAGGACTGTGATCTATCTGGGGTTGATTACAGATGTCCATGGGCGGCAGTGGCAACTTAACATCAGGTGGACTGCATGCTCGTTTGTTACTTCAATCAAAAAAAAATCGTTCTCTATTAAAATATTACTTTTTCTAAATGAACATACAGATAACCTAAATAAATTTTCACACACTTAGACATGGTCATTAATTCAGATAGGGATACATAGGTTAGCGTATCATAATGTAATGCCTCGTTAGATAGGAAAAAAGCGTAAACAGTGAGATGTAGTATTACGAAAGTGTTTTTATTTAAATAATCGGTTTAACAAATTACAACTTTCCATGGGACAGGTTCATTCGTTGGTCTACCATTATATAAACTGACCACTACAAAATGATCACTAGGATTTGATGTTCGTCCATATTTTTTCATTAAGAATACATTTTTTGTTATTATATAGGTGTATAGTCTACAATAATTCAATATTTATGTGTTATCTTAACATAATATTAAACAAAGTCACTTTCCGCTGTTTGTCCCTATGTATGATCAGATCTTTAAAACGACGCAAAGGATTTTATACGGTTTAATAGATAGAGTGATTCAAGAGGAAGGTTTACAGGTAATTTAACGTGTGTGGAGCCGTGGGTAAAAGTTAGGCAGTAATAATAATCATTGTGACTATTATGTAAATAAATAGGTGAGCTAATATTTACTAACCATTATGCCATTAATATTTTAATATTATATTTAAATGCTAACAAATATTATGTAACGGTACTAACGTTAAAACGTTAAAGCGCCGACAAGGTTGACCAATAACGGACTAAGCATTAAATTATGAACACGAAACACCATGATTGATAGAAATTAATCAGCGGTGTTATACGACATCCAATCAGCTTACTATTCCTGTATAGCAAACTAGCTGATCCCCGCGGTTTCACACGCGTTAAAGTAGTAAAGACGCGTACATATTTAAACATAAGTGATACCTGGCTTTCCCGTGACAGCGCGCATGCGTGTGGACCGTGCGCTAATACTTTTTTTTTTCAAAAATTAAAGTAGCCTAAATTACGCCTTAGACCTTCAGCTACCTTCCAATGAAACTCCTGTCAAAATCTGTCCAGCCGTTTAGAAGATTACCTCAGCTAAAATTTTTAATTACATATTTGTTATAGGTATCGTGTATACATTGATATGCTTTGAATAACAAAAAATATATTTTAAAATTACAAACAGACACTTTAGTTTTATTTATTTGTATATAGACGATACGGTAACATCGCCAACCCATCTAGTAAAATAGTACATTTTTCAAAACCAAAATCATCATTTAAACCACCTTTCCAAATCAGTTGGATTGTACCTACACGACCGTAATTCTGATCGTTAATAATTCCGAAGTAAAGCCACTTCAAGTTCTGCAATTTTGTATCGGCGTGTAAGAAATATATCCGTCCCGCTCTAAAGTACAGGGAAGTGGACAAGAGAAAGAGACAGGCTACCGGAGCTTGAGTCTCGCTAGCGGGACATCGACCAGCAGCTTTCAGAAAAACTTCATTTGAATGTAATAGCGTTGTAACTCTGAAATATATTTTATTAATAATCTGACGATCTATAAATTAAACAATAAATTACCACTGATATTCAAAGTAAATAAAACATGTTTTTTGTATAAAATATAATATCTTCAGAAGTTAGACAACTTTTGCGAAGTATTAACACTATCAGTAACAAGGAAAACAGGTAGAACTTATTAATTACTGTTTTTATTAAGAGAGCGACAAAGTGAGAGCTTAGAGCGAGCTACAGCGCTACGCCACTGAGGTTACTTGCCCCGTGGACATCGACAAAAACCGTGCAGCCTGCGCGCACGCTTGTGTGTGTACCTCATACCCACGTACACGCACACAAACAGACGCGCATACCGAACGCGCTAGCGCAGGAGAAACCGTGCGTTTTGCATCCAACACTCAGTTGTAAGGCAACTTTTAGGGTCATCATACGCTTTATTGTGACCCTTTAACTCAAAAACACTGCGTTAAGCTTAAATCTACAAAACGGTAGGACGTTCCACTAAAAAGTCGTTCGAAAGTAGCCAGTGTCTGTGAAGTGTCGCTTAAACGTGGTGAAATTAGTTCGTTTTGTCTAGTTTTGTGAGTGTTACAGTGTCACCGAGTGAAGTGCTGTGAAGTGTTTGCCATGGAAATAGTCCAGCTGGTGTGAAAATGTGGAAAAACATTTTCTACGTCAAGTCTGTTAGGAAAAAGTGGAGCTGCAAATAGGTAAGTGATGATATAACTAGAAAACTTAACGAAACTTTTGGCTTAAGTTGGTGGTAGAAAACATGACTTCGAAGGCACCACGGTCACAACTATTTCTACTTAAAAACAACGGTATTAAGTGTAGCTGTGTTCTGGTTTAAAGAGTGTCGTAAAGGTTACATTTAAACCAAGCTTTTCGTTATATTTCTTTAGAGGTAGCAACCCATCCCTGGAAACCTAACGTAGTACAATTCTATCTGTGGTTGATTAAAGATGTCTAGGCGGTAGCAGTTATTTACCATCAGGTCCACCTGATGGAGTCCACTCCATGCTCATTCATTATACGTATTTTATAAAAAAAACACTGTATTTGTTTAATCAGGTGACCATCTAAGACCTTAGATGTGGCATCGCAACAGTGACCAGCTTTCGGTAATCCTCGTTCTATAAGGATCTTCTTACTGAGTTCCATGGACAGTGACCACTTACCGTGAGACTCGTTGGCTACCTCAAAGAACTTCTTTATCGACTAACCCATTACTGCCCCATTTGCTCTCCTTTCACAGTGAGAGTTGAAGCCATTATTTACCATACAACAGACATATGGCATTAGTATTTTAATCTTTGAAAGCACTATGGAAAACTAATTTTGTGGTTGAAACACGATGTCTCTTTACCGTTAAAGCAGGTGATAATTGATTTTTAATACGTATGTACGAAAAGTCAGAGAATAGAGGAAGATTTGAACTTTGAACTTAAATTTGGCTATATTAATTTTAATAAAACTCTCATATCCTAATTTTTAAAGACGTTTTAATTAGCAACACTAGTAACAAAGTAACATACAATATAATAAAATCTTATAAGTTAATTAAGCGCTTTTTCAATTGAAACTTGGTATGTATGTAGTTAAGATGACAATATAATAATTTGGTAATTTAGAGCGAATCAACTGAGTCAGGTGGATGGAATTCTTCAATGGCTATTACTGCCCTCCTGTTTGAGCTCATAAGATTTTTATTATTCATGGTGTCACGTTTCCAGTTTATGTTTAAAAACACTATGAGATTCTCAATAACAAATGCATTAGAACTTTATAGCCCTCAGAAACAGCTTATAAATATGAAATATATTGTATACACTTACCGCACCTTAACATTTCTACTGTATTTTATGGCCCATGAGGGTAACAATTTATGGATAGAAATAGCTATGAATACGAATACGATTGAACATTTTTCTGACGTATTTGTTCAGAATAAATAACAGCTGATTTATGAGACTAATAGATTTTCTCATACGTTCTAAATGGAAAGTTTTTATTAATGTTTTTTGTATTGATGTATTTTTTTAGTTGAAATTAAGTTAGATAGTTAAATATAGTATGAATAAATTTTGTTCGTTAATTTAGCCTAAAAGAAAATAAGATGAAAAGTACTAACATTAAATGTGAATAGAATTAAATAAATATTTAACCTGCATATATGTAAATCTCATACATGATTGATATTCTTTACGAAAATGAATCCCAAAGAAATTAACCGAAACAAAATCTAAAATGACTAAATTCCAGTAATAGTAATCTTATTGAATGTAAACATAAATTCTGCACACTATAGGTAAAGGTATCGCAATACATAACGTAAACTTATTTCCTAACAATACCGACAAACGTGTTTCATTTGCTTAAACTTTGTAGGTTATACACGTGCTTTCGACTTCCTTATTTTTTGTTTAAAATCCAAAGAACAGAAGCCTTTATAAAACGTATGTTATGAACAGGTATTTGATATCTAATACTTCAAAATGGCGTGCAACAGGGAATTGCAGTAGTCACTTACAATGCACTGGAAAATAACCTGTATTACAATAACATAAAGACTATAATAGCATGAATTGTTAATCCAATACAGTAGCCGTTGTTCATGCGATCGCTCGGGAATTAATCAAAGAGCTTATAATCTGGAAACTTTTTGCCAATTCAGGGAATTAAATTAATTAATTAATTAAAATAAAGTAACGAGGATTCAGTTGTGAGATAAATGTAACGAATTCCTTTTTAATTTGGATTCAGCTAGTTACGTAAAATTCGTTTATGTTAAACTTTTACCCGCTTTTATCCGCGGCATTACACGCGTTAAATTGTATATAAAGCTTTCTCTTGAATCACCCTATCTATTAAAAAAACCGCATCAAAATCCGTTGCGCAGTTTAAAAGCATACATAGGGCTAGACAGCGGAAGCGACTTTGTTTTATACTTTGTAGTGATTCTCCTTAGACCTCAGATGGAAACAAAATAATATAAATATACATATAACTCTTTTACTCTCTTAAGGATGGAAATCAAAGAATCCTCTTTTGGTGTGCATCTCCATCATAAAAAAGACTTTATACCAAATTTCATCCTTATTTTCTATTTATAAACTTTTTATTGATAGAAAAATAACTTTTGGTACAAAAGGCGGACTTTATGGTAAAAAACATTTTATGTCAGGTAACCTTAAGAATCTGCAGAAAAGTTAAAGGCGGGACCCGCGGGACAAAACAACTCCTTCTAGCTTTTATTTTGTCAAACTTTCGCTTTGGTACTTATAGATTTTATCATTATTTTGTCTCAGTCAAAAACGAGAACATTTTACATGGAATCAAAGTAGAATCCTATCTTTCGTACTTTGTCAAGATCTAGCCGCGGTATTGATAAAAGAGTTCGTGATAATACGTAAAAGGCGTAGTGTTACTAAGCTAGAGTTGACCAATAAATTACTCAATTCCTTGAAAGGGCTCGCCGTATTACTTAGGTCCGTGTAACTATACTGATTATATCTGTGCCGAGTTCGGAAAATTGAGGTTGGCTACTAAATCTCGGAATCGATTTATATGTACCCGGGTTATGTAACTACGGAACACAAACACACACACATACACTACACACGCACACATACATACATACACACACTGACATAATATAAATTTTGTTATCTATAAATACATTATAATATTGGCTATATGAATAAAGTAACATAACTGTTATATAGTTTTTAATATTAATTGTGTCAGTTTGATGAATGTTATGAATAAAACTATTTTTAAAATTTTAGTACTATTTGCTGCCCGATCTTCTCAGTTGAGGCCATGTTCTGATCTAGTAGTCGGATAAGAAAAATATTGCAACTAACAATATGAAAGTACCTTCGTAGTCTTATACAGAATATATAGATTTTATTCCAGTCAAAGTTGGCCTGGAGTATTTCTGACGTGACAGCTTCATAGAGGAAGACACGAGAGAGTAGTCAATTTATGTCAGATATTTTCATACCATAAGTCCTCCGACAATGTTAAAAGATTGTTGTCCATGATAACAACTGGGAATGACGGCTTAACATGCTTGAAGCATGAAAGTTGGACGTTTACGAAACGCTTAATCTATATTTATACTCTATATAAATAAAAATGAAGTGTCTGTTTGTGATTTCAAAATTACATTTTTTACTCAATGCATATGAAAGTATACACGATACCTATGACGAAAATGCAATTATTTTTTTGTCTGTCTGTCCGTCTGTCTGTCTATCTGTTTGACTGTTTGGCTGAAGTAATATTTTAAGCGGTTAGACCGGTTTTGAGGGGGCTTTCACTGGAAGATAGATAAAGGTCTAAGGCGTAACATAGCCTTAGTTTTGAAAAAAAACATTAGCACGCGCGCCACGTGCATGCGCCTATCGTCGCGGGAGAGCGGGATTTTACTTATGTTTAGATATGTATTCCTTTTTACCTTTTAAACGCGGGTGAAACCGCGTAGATCTGCTAGTCCATATAATAACGTGTCAGTGTTGCACTCAATATCTATAATTATCATATCCTTCGCAGTTTCACATCGACATGCCATAGAAACGTGAAAGTTGGATGTTACAATCTTCATTAGTCTATCTGTAACAAGATCACGTCAGATCGCTAATTGAGAGATAATATAAAACATTAGAAGTCATGGCATATTGAGTTGCTTCACCGTGGACGAGTGAACGATTAGCTATACTTTTTTTCCTTTTTTTGTAGTATAGTCGTAGCAAAGGACTATGTAGTCTACCTGACGGTAAGTGTTAACTGCCGTCCACGTATAACTGTTGTCCTATCTGAGGTCGATCTAATATGCAAGGCTACCCCTGAGGACTAAGATGGAACGCTTCGGAAAAATATGTCTCCATTATCCTTTTTACTTGTAGGCGTTAGAGCGTGACAGATACCAAATAATGATGGTGCGGATTAGGAAGGCACATTCTCGCTTTTAAGTAATTTAAGGATATATACGAACAGATATCAATTTTAAAGAACGCGAATTGTTTTACATTTGTGATTTACATGACATAGATTTTTTTAATTTAATTTATTTGTTTTGGAGTTTAAATTTAATATTCTACATTACAACTGTTACAAGCCTTTGCAATTATAATATGAGTGAAAGCGTCGAATGTTCGCTGTGGAAATAACTTAATTACTTTACACTCCTATATAGCATGATACCATTTCGTTAACTTGATTATCGTTTATCGTGAGCAGTAAAACAACACTTTAATAGAGAGATAATATTAAACATTAGCAGTCTACATGGTTTATGTGCGTCCTACTTTGTGTTAATTTCTCTTCAGGTTTCCCTCGTAACAGTTAATAGCCAGTGAACTAGGGAAGATATAAATAAAAAGGTTTTTCACAACCTTGTAGATTTATTCTCACGTAATTGAGGCATTAACATATTCATTGGTGAAATCTGGCTCGGAGGACCAATTTATTTATTATTCTCTAAGATACTCGTTGCATTTATAAATGAAATAATACTGTAATGAAATAATGTGATATGGTCAGAACCATATTAATGTGGATACACTATAAAAAGATTTTTGTCTATAATCCTCATCCCACTATAAGTTTACTACTTTTTATTAATAGGGTTCCATACCCATACAGTAAAAACCCTATTAGTAAGGTTCCGCTATCTATCCGTTTGCAACTATAACAGATACATTTAGTGGTACGGCACCGTCCATGTGAGAGCGCTACTCTCACTTGGCCGTTTATATTTTTATCACACATATTATTTCTTATTTTACTCGTATTTTAATACCTGTTTATCTTACACGGAGAAAACAAGTTCTATGCCTCAAAAATATTTACATTTTGAATGCGATGCATATCAAGTTTTTTCATGTTATAAACGATCGGTCTTAAACTCTAAAACCATAACAGGGGCCTAAAGGAGACCGATTGTAAAAATCAGTTCGCGTGCCAAATCTCATCGTTTTCTTGGCCTATTATTTTGAAACACGCTATTGACTCGATTTCGTGGGAACGGATCAGAGTTCGATCTTCTAGGGATGTGCAGATCGGGTTCGGATCTAAATTTAAATAGGGATATGAAAATCATACGCTGATAGGTTTGGGACGCTATTATGTTGAGATGAAATGCAGTTTTTAGGCTATGCAACTTCGGATATGGACTCAGATGGGGAGAAACGAAATTATATAATTTAATATGCACTTCAATGAAAGTACGACAACAAATTTTATACGGGTATCTCTATCTATCTAACTTTGAATATTGTAGTAGATATTTATGCTTGACGTGCTGTAAGGCTATTGACTATAGACTAGTATTTAATTAATAAGTAAAGGAAAATTAGGTTACTTGCAATAGATTAAATAGATATTAGATGTACAAGTACATAAGTTGTAATTAACACGCAATACCACTCTTAATCTGATGACTTGTTTTCGTTCTTGTATTTATTTCTCTAGATACCACTTAATAAACTCGTATATTACCTACTGTTACATTTACGTGAAAATCCCACCAAAGTCAGTGTCATATTTTTAATATTAACTTGAACAAACAAACTTACAAAAAATGAAGATTTGAAGATTTTACACAGAGATTTTATGCTGTTGTATCCTGTAAAGGAGTAAAAGGTGACAACTACGCTTAAATTGAACTTATTTTTTTCTATTTGAGCATATCAATACAATAAAATTATCCAAATCGGTTTCCAGGCCATGGAGAAATCATGTTCTTGAAATCTTTCTTTATGTCGGTTTAAAATTTTTGATCCGATCGATAACGTTCGGTTACGTTACCTTGCCGCACATCCCTAGCTCGTACGATCCGCGAATTCGATTCTTTGTACAATGTTAGATGTTCATCTGATATGCGTGTTCGGTTCACGATCTATCTCCGATGGAAACAGTGGATCTATGGTTATAGCTTTGCTACGCTGTATTGTAAGCTCTGAGTATGTAGGTAGAGATATGTAGGGAGGGGTTGAGGTATGTAGTATTGTAATAGGTTCGAATACAAGATACAATTTTTTTATATTATGTAGGTATTTACATTATTATCATTAAAAATTTAGTTATTTATCTAATCTCATTAAATTTAAGTAATTGTTGTATATGTAGGTATATGGGTTGCAAATCAGGCGATGAATGTGTGCACGACCGTGTGTGAGTGTGTAATACGCAACATCTCTACACATAATACACACACGCACACACACAATCACACACTGTGTATTTAATGTCAAAATTTTGAACGTAGTGTTTCTCTACATTAGTATAAAATTTCAACAATTTCTAAAAGCCTTAGAATACATCTGAATTTTAATATATATTTTATAACATAAGTTATTTTAAATAACAAGTACTGACTTGAAATAAGGTTATTTTTTTGTGAAATCTTATTATAGTTCATAGGTCAAAGATTTAATGTTATGTAATAATGCGAAGAAAGATAAATAAAGTATAATTTTCTGTTATTTATTCTAACTTTTAGTGCGTACCTTCAGGCATGAGTTAAAAACGATCCTAAATTCAAACCTTGTATTAAGAAATATATAGAAGGAGCATACCCGATGTTTTTAAAATTTATTAAAAAAATAACTCTTCGCATTAGACTGGTATATGGATATGGTGAATTTGGATAAATCTCAACGATATGAATATACATATGTTTTCCGAAATTAATTCGTGCCGTTCGAAGTCTATAATCAGCGACATATTCACGCGGATTCTGTACAATGATAGGTATAATTTCTATTCTAAGGTAAAACTTGTCTTGGAGATTTCATTGTATTTTTTCAACGATCATTTTTAAACCTACATATATACGAGTATTACACTTTAAATTATTTTTACAATGACTTTTACAGATAAGTGTCTAACTCTATTAAAATTGAAGTAGGTAACCAAAAAGTCTATATTATGAGTTTTATTTTTGGGGTCTATTATTTTGAATAAACAGTTGAATGACTTGTTTACTGGTGTCAAATTTCATATGCAAAAGCTACCGCCATGTGTCTTAATAAAAGAACTAAGTTTTATTCCTTTTTTATTATAGTCAGACAGTAGCGGTCGAATAGAATGACTTAACTCCGCGAAATTTTAAAGGTATAAAGGTTTAGAAGTCAAGATTATGACGGCACTGATACAGACACATAGCCCAGAAGTGGGATAGTAGGGCGTGGACAAAGTTAATTAGTTATCCACTTTTTATCTTTTTACATTTCCATTTATATTTATGTTTTAGTTTGAATTATTTTTGATTGTTTTTGGTTGTTGTAGTGGTCATAGTTTAGGCAGAAAGTTGGAGTTTTTTTTTTGACAAAACAATTTTTATTATAATCATAGTCCAAATTAGTTTCAATATAATTTTCCATATTTGTTTCCTTTTAAAAAGTACGACTTGAACGAGGAGGACTGGACACGAATTATGGTAAAAGGTAAGTATGCGGATTATAACGTTAAATCGAACAGAAAAAAATATTTTGGCCGGGGACCGAACGTGGAACTCTACCCGTGTCATAACTGTCTGTCTACCGCTGCACTATGTGGGTCATCCAAAATAAAAACAAAGCGTTTAAATAGGGTATTGGTTACAGATTGTTACGCGTGGGTCGTTTCGTGTATATTAAGTGTTATTGACTCATACGTCTGGTATTCGAGTTTTGATGGTATGCACGATAACTTAACTGTTAATCAAAGATCTTTCTGGCTTGATGCCATGTTTAAGTTCTGCCGCAGCGCAGAGATAGCTCGGATAAGCTGGCAAGAAAAGTAGAGAAGGTTTGATTGAAATATTGGAATTTAAAGACGGTTATGAAGTTTTAAAACTACGCACGTATCTTAATTAATAACATTACAAACTTAATTACGTTACATGAAAAAATGCACGCTAGATGCTTTTAAGTATTCTCTGCGGTTAATGAATATTCGTCTGTCTGTTTCTATGTATGCTTAGATCTTTAAAACTACGCAATGAATTTTGATGCGGTTTTTTAATATATATTGTGTTTCAAGAGAAATATTTCTATGTATAACAAATTCTATTATGTAGTAGTAGGTATATAGCGTGTGAAGCCGCGGGCAAAAGATAGTACCTTTTAAAATGAGTATAGGTATATTATTATGCAGACGAAGGTAAGCTTACAGTTACAAAAGCATGCTGGCGCGTGTTTGGCACTTAATTTCATACACAGTTCTCACGCTACTATGATTATAATCTTGTGTTATTGCTTGTTAAAGCTATGGACACCATGCTCTTCATAATTAATATAGGACACGTTATTTACCAAATATTCGCGTCTATCAGTATATTCTTTGGAATGCATTACCATATGCCTTTAAGACCCTTGAAGGGATGTCAAAGGGCTTGTCAAATATTATTAGTAAAATCGACCAAAATTGGCTTGAATCATATAGATCTTTATAGGGATAATTAGTTTCATAAAAAATGACTTCGATTGTATAATATATTATGTTTTCTGATCATATAGGTATTTAGGATATATATAGCGAGTAGTAAATAAAACTTTTTGGATTATAATATTTGTAGGTGTATACGATGGTATGGACGCTCCACCAACACGCATTGGAGCAGCGTGGTGGAGTGCGCTCCAAGCCTCTCTCAGTTGTGTGAGAAGACCCGTGCCCAGCAGTGGGACAAAAGGGTCGCGGCAGTATACCCGAGTATGTGGAATACGAGGATACTAAAGAGCAAGATATACTCGTAAGATGTATATTATTGTATGTATATGTGAAGTATATGTATCTGACATATCTATGTTGATTATCAACGCGCATGCCTGGCGCGGTGAATATTGTTGGACGGCACTGTTGGACGGCAATGTCCAACAACGCTTATAATGACGACGCTTATAATAAACCCCAGATTATAAGCTATTTGTTAAAAAACATAGCATGCACCTAGTTCAGTATAACCTTCAATACCTTATCAATAAAACAACAAGTATGTGACTCGGCAACCAATACATGGTTTTATTCTGATCCAATTAATTGGGTGCAAATATCAGATGGAGGGTTTCTCGAAAAAATGTCATCGAGATGATATAAGGTTGGGAGGAAGAAAGAATTTAAACAAATAATTTCTAAGTAGCGAGACAAGATGGCGGTATGCGTTTGATGAAGCCGACATTTTAAGGACGTGAAAGTTACAAATACATGTGTGTATTTTTTCTTTTGTGGATAAAATAGTTTCAAAATAGTAATGTAAAAGATAAAGTTGAAGATAATTATAATTTTGAATGTTATCCACTCATTATTGTCCCACTGTTGGACACGGATCTCCTTTCAGAGTAGAAGGGATTTAAGTTATTGCTTATTTTTTTCTTTACGAAATCTCACGGTGAAGGAAAATTTACTGTTAAAGCAAGCAAATTTGTTTCTAATACTTACAACTAGTGATAGAATTCGAATTTAGAACCCACAGCTTAAAAAGCCTAATACCAAACCACTAGTCTATCATGGCTTCTAAACCATGACTAACAGAAACAATTTTTAACTCGTAACTACAAACGTCTATAATTTTGAATGAACGGCTATTAAGGCCTATTTAAGGCCTCATTATTGCAGGCACGGGCTTACCAATAAATCGAAGGCAAAATATATTTCTTCATTGAAGCGAGGCATCATCTATAATTAAGCTATTTCCGCCTAACTATATTATTTTGATACACCTCTTGAAGTATTAATAGCGGAATAGAATGAGTCACTGTTGGCGAAATCCTTTGATTTATTGACGTATAATCATAGTGTCATAGAAGGGATATATGAAGAAACACGATACGTTTTGTAGGGAATTACTTGAAATTAATTTGAATTTGACCTAGTATTCATATACTATATTGTCGCAGTACGTATTCTTAATTTTTTTTTTGTAGAATTAAAGTAGTCTATATATTGATGTAGTTCATTAGGGAAATGTCGAAGACGTATTTATTTCTTTAATTGGTCCTAAATACATAGTTATACCTATACTAATAGATTTTTATTTGACGTCGGCCACAAATGCGTTTTTAGTTTTTTACTCAATAAATAAGTTAAAGGTGGTAAGGCTCTGGTTTGAAACATATAAGGTCCTTTATAACCCGCCAACGCTTCATTGCTGTTTAATTATGTATTATCATAAAGAATTATCCAATTAATTAGTATCTTAACTAAAATTTTGCTAATATTGAGACCAAAGTTAGTCATTATTTTTTATTGTGGAATACATATACCTTTTTAAGGCAAAAATAACAAGGTAAGCAACCCAATTACAAAAAACTTAGACATTGAGAATATAGTAGAGAACTTTCAGATACATCTATACATAATTCTCGATATAACATTCAAAACATTGAATCCGTGTTTAAATCAAAACGTGGGATTAAATTGATGATACTACACAGGTTTGTTTAAGAAAGGTTACTTTATGCAAATGGAACCTCTAAGTGTTAGATAGTCTATGACGCAAGCCATATCATAGTCTGCCTACATGATCGCTTGAGTAATTGACGCCAACAGATTGCTTTAAGCTGGGAGTGGCTGATGTACTTGAATAGTGTTTGTCGATAAATATAAAAATAGTCTTTGGCTTCATTTTGTATCAATAAAAATATTTTCGCTATTATGCTAAAGGCTAAAAACGGAATCCTATGATCTACTAAGCCTATGCTGTCTGTCCGTTCGTTATAGGTCATAGAGCTCTATCACAAACCATAATGATAGATACTTGACATTTATGTTTTTTTATAGTTTCTATGACGATGAATTATAAAAATAAAAAAGCGGTTGACATCTCTGAAAAAAAGCACTTAAAAAATTAATGGCGCGAAAATCTATGCAAATATGCGAATTGTATTGGCCGTTGGCTAATTTTAATTTTATTTTAAGTTATTTTAAAATTACAGACAGATAGAAGTAATTTTATACGTTCAAAACATTCATGTGCATGCTCTATGTAAGTGATATAAAGTATTTTTACGACACCAATTTAATTTATGGCTATTTGGTCAGCAGTTACTAGGCTTTGCAAGTATCATGCCTTTAATGTAATGTAAGTATATATTTCTCAATCTATACAAATAAATAAAATTGAAGTGTCTGTTTGTGATTTCAATATAACAACTTTTTACTCAATGCATATAAAAGTATGCATGATATCTGTAACAAAAATGCAATTAAATTTTTTTTCTGTCTGTCTGTTTGGCTTAGGTAATCTTCTAAACGGCTGGAACGATTTTGACGGGATTTTCACTGGCAGATAGCTGAAGGTCCAAGGCGTTATATAGGGTTCTTTATTTTTTGTAAATGTATTAGCGCGCGCTCCACGTGTATGCGACGCCGGGAGTTGAAATATAACCCTTTTTACTTCTTTAACGCGGGTGAACCGCGGGGATCAGCTAGTTAAACGATTATTCGTATATGGAATTTACGTTGGGAATTTTCTTTCGTGCGGTTTTCTTGCACAAGATAGAAAATATTTTAAAGAGAATTCACAGTTGTTGCAAAGAATTGCGCGTAGGTATGGCTTATGTTTTCCTAGTATCGAATAAGTACAATTATAGGTTTGTAATTATGTGTGTTGAAATAAACGTAATGAAAAAGAAATACTGGGTTAATTTTTAAGTTTAGAGTAAAGTTTGGAATCCAGTTAGGAATTAAAGGTAGAGTCGTTATTTTTTACGTTTAACGGAGCGATAGTTACCAGTGTTAACTTTGTAATTAATGTTACTCTTTTACTAATAAGCTCGGGATCCAAAAACACGTTTTTTTATAATTAACATTATTTTAAAAACCCAAAACACGAACAAACCTAGAAATATGTAGGTGGTGGTACCACTTCGATGGATCCATACTATATATCTACTTTGAAAAGTATAGGTAGGTACATAAAGTAACTATAACATTATAAGAATACCTTATCTTATCTTTATCACTCATTAAATCCAAACATTCTTGTATTATCTTTGATTTTCTAATTTGATAATTGACTATCAATCAAATGCTAACATAATAATAAGATATTGAAAGACGCACTATTGTAATCGTTACATCTAAAATTGGGACGTGGAAAATTATTATTTGTGTTACAAATATGACGTAGATAGATAGATAAGCGAGAATAACAGACGGACAAGTGAGAAATGGATATAGGTTTTCGAAGGATAAATGATTTGACAAGCAAGTTATTTGTTCTGTAGCATTGATTCGATTGGAAAAATAATAATGCAATTACGAGTATAACACGTATCTTGCATTTTTTTGCAGTATAACAATGTGTTTTTTTCATTCGTTTGACAGATTTTAAGATCTTTTAATTAGACCATAGTATATAAAATTTTATGCATAGTGTACAATATAATTAATAGACACAAGTACCTAAAGCTACAATTCTTGTATTCCGAAGTAAGGGTGTGGCGTGCCGCCTCACTTTCATATGGTACGATCATTTTCCTCTTCAGGAGCTCAGCAGTAGCAACGCATCTTACGATTAACTCCAAGTAGAAAAAGAAACCTATAAAAAGTTACATACAGATGTCCATGGGCCATAATCACTTATCGTTAGATGAACGCCATAGATGAACTCAAGTGCTACTTCAATAAAAAAAATAACTTGCATTTAAAACAATTGTCATTCCCATTAACGCCGATGACCACTAAATAAATCCACAATCTTTTCCACTATTGTAGAACGAAGAATCCCGAAGAATACAAGAATACAAGTAACAGCGCGAGTTCCTTCACCCCCGACCCGTTCGTCATTAAGTGGACACTTGGCTTTGATTTATGATACGAAATTCGCATTCCTTCTCTCGTCGCCTTTTATGGCTCTCGGATCTAATTTCAACGAGATTAGCTATGATGTTTTATAGGTTGCCGCGTGTGACTGAGATTCTAATTAAAAATATTGAATTGGGTTCCTATTTTGGTTAAAAAATACTTGCCTGTTAGTACGTGAGGGTAAAATATTGCAACGGTTTAAACCAGCTAATTACTATTGATAGTGTCGGAATTTTTGCACACATTTTTGGTTTGAATTATGTATGATTAGCTTAGTGACCCCATTGTAAATCTAAATGGCGGACACCCCAAGATGGCGGACCACTGATATGGTTATTGCAGGAAATAATTTTCTTGAGAAGAATAACGATTTATAAGTGTTTTTTTTACTCTTTCTATTTTTTTTTCAAATGGGAACAAGTACACCCTTCCACACTTCCACATAATCATGCGGTACTCCCTATTATAAGTCACGATTAACTTTTTAGATAAAATTAAGGATGTGATAATTAATTAACAGTAACTTAATAATTAAGGCGCAATATGATCCCCTATGCTTATACTAGCAATATATCATCTGCATTACGGTGTTCCGGTTGCGGTAAGATATTACGTGACCCACGTCACGTAAGGTTTGGGTCCTGTTTGAAATTAATACATGTTATCCACGAAATTCACGTTTTGTTCTATAATGCCGATCTAAAATAGTCCCATATCCCCATTTCCAAAAACAAAGGAATTTTAGTGAGATTTTTTGTCGTTTAGAATTTAGTTGTCGTAGAGTTAAAAAAAATACTAAAGCACTTAGCATTTTTGCATGGATCATAGTATATTTACAAGGCTAACATTTGAAAATTTCTTAGATATATTAAAATGTATTTGAGTTTAAAACCATATAAAAATGTTATTATATTTTTTTATTAAGAAGATAAAATATCACACAAAAATTAAAGTATTTTATCATCATTTTATCACTGAACACTTTTTGTTTGATTAATGCTATAGATAACATGTTTCTATATTTGCCGCCGAAAGTTTTGTTTTTCAAAATGGCGGACACAATACCACCATTTTGATATACAAATGTCAAACAGGTACGGATTGTACTTCTGTCACATAAGATTTTTAAAAATGAAATATTTCTTAGGCTAAACCTAAGTTTTTCTTAGGCCTCTACAGCTTCATCCGTGCTAGATTTTTAGTCACTCGTTTATTTATAGTCCCGGACGTTCTAAAGGCACGTTCACACTACCGATTTACTATCCCGTCAACTGTAATTGGCTCTGACTAGTGCCGGCCGGTAATAAATATCTTCTGGAAATAGTTTCTGCGATGTGTATTTTAGTGTTATCTTACCGATGACAGCTGATTTATTGTTTTACGTGCGTTATTAACTCGTTTGGTATTTACTTTGGTTGAGCTTTTACCGAGATGTGGTAATTTTGGCAAAGTTCCTGGAAAAACAATAAAATGATTGTTTATGTCTTGACGATATTAATTTTGCAGATTAACATTAAGATTTATTTATTTATTGTTATTGGTACTCTAGTTGCTAGAATAAATATAACCATAGACACAATATTTAATTTCACGTACGTACACGTAATCTTTTATTTTATTGGATGAAAGAATAAAAATAATCATAATAATAGTATGCATTTAGTGCATTTATCCATACTCATCAACGAAGTTTCGAATCCATCGGATCCTACGATACATCTGGTTATTAAATTATTTAGACAGTGCAATGAGACAGTGTCAAGAGATTTTACAACATAAAACTTAAATGTCAGGCTATTTATGTACATGTATGTATGTCAGTCCAGAAACCAGAAAAATGTTGAAACATCGTGTGAAACTACGGACTGCAGAAGAAAAAATGCGCAAGCAAATGGTTGTTTTGTTGTGTAAGAGTTAGTTTTTCGCCTACAGCTGCTGTATTGTCTTGGTGGATTAATACGTTCCTCTGTATACATATATAAAGGAAAGGATGCTCACTCACGTATTGACTAAATATCACAGATCTGAAACTACTGAAGATATAAACATGAAAGGATAAGGATATCCTCTTGTTACGCAGACTTCAGCTAAGAAACGATTTTAGATATTTCACCCCCAAGGCCATTAAATAGGTAATGAAAATTGTATTGCATAATCTGTGAAGACGCGAGCGTCTGCTAGTGACGAATATTATCATTCTTGCGTCCGTTCAAGACCGAAAAATGTAGAAACCTTGGACTGCTTACAGAATAGCGTTGTTCGCGACAGGTTATAAATATCCAGCAAATGGTTGTTCTGATGTGTAAGGGTTAATTTTTCGCCGACAGCTGATGTATTGTCTTAGTACATTATTACGTTCCTCGCTCGTTTACTTGCTTGACCCGCGGGTCAGGCCTTAGGGTGTGTTCACGTTGGCTGTACTGTCAGCGTGTAAACGTTGCTGTTCAGTATATAATATGTTATTGATATTGACGTATTATACAAGACATGCCGTAAATCTGAACAAATGATTCAAATACGAGTAATGTATTTGTCAGAATGTTATTTTACAATCGATGTTGAAAATATAAATTTTGCTAACATATGTCTATTAGTTTCAAGGAAATGTTTTTATATAATTTTTATGATTGCGTAATTCTAGAAAAAGATTTATGGTACATATATTTATGTACACTGATGGAAATTTTTGTACCTACGGTCTTTTTCATTCGACGACACGTGTCGTTTCGTGGTCGATACCCGGCCAGACAGATATCGGAATGACAAATTTTGATTTCTGTACCAGGTCTGGGTCTCTGGGTGTTTGTATATGCGCCTTTATGTGTTTGTTACATCATTAAGCGTTATTTATTTATTCGAAAAGAAAATAACCTTTTTCCATTCAATACGTTTCCTTTGATGCATTTTAAAGTAATTTTAGTACCGGTCGTTGATGTATCGTCTTAATTACATAATTCCAGTCGTTACTTGGAAATGACCTATAGGTCAAGCATAAAGACGTGTTTACAATGCTGCAGGCCACACGCATATTGTAAAATTTTATGGTTTACCTTTTATTTAGATAAGTAAAAAATACATTTGGATTTTTTGATACGTATATATTTTAAAGTTGACTTGCATTCGGGCTAGTTGTGGTAACTATTTTTTATTTATTATGTTTTGATAGGTTAAAATTTAATCATGGTAAGAAATCACGATCAGTGTTAAAGTGATAGTGCAAAAAAACAGGTGTTTTTTTTTCAAAATGAACCCGTTCCATTCACGGCTAGGAATATTGACATTTTGAAAATCGAATGATGCAGTTTTAGTTTTTATCAAAATCGGCCTCATAAGTTCTTTCAGCAATTTTCGCTAATCGTTACCTACAGTTTCGGTGTGCCCCATTCACGAACTCTTGAAAAATACATCCTCTGTATCGTCTGTTCTTTTGTTTTGTGTTTAATGTCTGTGCATAAATGTTTAAACAAAAAAGAAAGGTAAATAAAGACAAAAATTTACATTAACGCTAAAGTACTCGCAAATCTCGTTATTTATAGTAAAACCAAGAGATAAGACGCATGAAGATTTACGCCCAAACGCCTGTATTTGAGCATGTTTATCGTTAGCGAAGGGATGGTAATTGTTTAATTATTTCCTTGATAGCTACTTAGTTTTAAGTTATTTTAATGTTATGTGTTTGCATGTGTGCGTGTCTTTTAATGAGTGGGTTATATTATATTTAAAAATATCATGGTGAATTATAAATCAAGAATCGTTCATTTATTTTCATCCTATCGCTGGGCACAAAACTCAGGTTTACACGTAATGTAATTAGCGATGCGTTCCTGGGTTTCGAACCTCGGACTCTCTGATTTAGAGACCAAGTTTTAACGACTAAGTTTCATTACTGTATTGTACGTAATGTACGTATAAGAATAGGAACGAAAATGACCTTCTACTGAATTTTTTTACGAAAATTGTAAGGATTGTAAAAATATATATTTTCACGTGTAGTTTTTTTATTGTAGAAATAATTAAAGTTAATTTTTCTTATTAGATTTTTCCAATTCTATTCAGGTTCATTTCAGTCCAAAATCAATTTCGTTTATACTTGTTTTTGTGTGTACAATAATATTTATTATGCCTTTAACTTAAAATATTATTATAATATAACGTTTGAGTTATTTTCGTTATTAATAAACCTTACTGTATACTCGATATACTCGAAAAATTACAGCAATATCAATTTTCGTTCTCACAAATTGCCGGCGAATTAAATTCGCGGTTCGCACCTTTAAAAGCTTTTATACTCAACTTTGTACAGGAATTTCATTTGAGATCTGTCAAGCATCGGGTCATTTAATTAGTACATCTGATGGTCTGATATGGAGAAATATTTTGATGAGATCATCATTTGGTTTGCGTCGCTTTTATATAATTTTTTATAGGTTGCAATATCCCTACCAACTACTAAAAAGTTTGAAAGGTTGTTTGTATTTTGCTATCTTGACGTTTATAAAAGATGTGGTCTAAGATGGTAGAACTCTATGTGGTTTGACTCTGGCGACACCAACGCCACACCTATTTCTGCCTTATAACAGCAGTGTTAAGGACTGCTGTGTTCTGGTCTGAAAGGCGTAGTTAGGGAGTCATACTTACCCGAGGCGTTCCAACGCAGTCCTCACGGGTAGCAAGGCATCTGTGGTCAACCTTACGTAGGGCTTGATCTTATCTGGGGTTGATTACAGATGTCCATGGGCGGCAGTGGTTACTTACCATCAGGTGTATGCTCGTTTGCTAATTCGAAACAATAAAAAAATAAATACCTACTCGTCTATTGAAATTTTTAGTCCAAAAATGTTTACACTTTTGATTTTTATTTACAGTTATTTTTACAGTGTAGGAGAACATTGGGATATTTGGGATGGATATAATAAGCGTTAGGATCTTCTAATGTTTCTAAAGATGTATGAAGTTAAAAGATGTAATTCTATCAATCCACAAGATAGATCATAGATGACACATTATAAACACATTTTAATAGAGGGCCAGTGGTTCGCGGACCAGTGGCGCGATACCTATCGCGCTTGTAGGACTTCGGCGAGGGTCCAATGGAGTTCGCGGAGTCGTCACCTATCGAGCGCTGAGGACGGTCAGCGAGGAGGTTTTAGGTAGCTCTAGTACAATAAAGTTATGATTATGATAATTTAATACTAGTTTTGAACAGATTTTGCTCCTGGCTGCAATAAACCTTGCACTTTTAAATATCGCTCCTTTATTTTATTGCCCGAGGAAAATCGTGGACGCATGCACATAAAATGCAATAAAATTAAATCGAGCATGGCTGACAGATCTTGAATTAAATATCTTTGATCTCGGTAAAGGCCAATTGTAGCACAAACTTTTTCATTCGAACAGCCTTTATGTGTTGATAACGATCGTAAATACGTTGTACTTCGTAAGTCGGGATGGAAGTTTTAGTAGACACGCGTTTACGTTTAGTAAACTAGCTTTTGCCCGCGGTTCCGCACGCGTTAAATTACATAAACCTTCCTCTTAAATTATCTATTTAAAAAGAGTCATCATGTCAGCATTTCATTCCACTGCTGGACATAGGCCTCCCCCAAGGTATGCCTCAACACCCGGTCCTCCGCCGCTCTCATCCATTACCACCAGTCTTCTTAAGGTCATCTGTCCAGCGGGCCGGAGGACGTCCTATGCTGTCTGCCGATACGCGGTCTCCACCCGAGAACTCGTCTGCCCTATCGGCCATGCAAAGAGTAAAAAATGTTATTTTGAAATCACAAACAGACACTTCAATTTTATTAATTTGTATTTAGATACAGCACGTACATACAGTACTTCACGTAGAAATATTTATATATCTTATCTTATCTTACTAATATTATAAAGCTGAAAGTTTGTGAGGATGTATGGATGTATGTTACTCTTTAACTTAAGAACGGCTCAATAGATCTGGATGAAATTTGGTGCAGACATGACATTAGTCTGGAATAACATATAGGCTACTTTTTATCCCGGGAAAATGAGCGCTTCCCGTGGGATACATTCATTTTGTTTTAAAGCCGTGTCAATCTCGCGACATGTTTATTGATTTACTTTTTTACTTTTCAAACGCTGGTGAAACCGCGGGGATCATCTAGTTACGTACATATATACGTAGGTATATATTGAACAGACGATATCATTTCCAAGAATGCCTGTGATCAAATATCGCGGATTCCCGTAAGGCTTCACGTTATTAAATATGGTTTCTACAAGGAAGTACGTTGAAGGAAGGGGTAGAGCACCACTCCGCGTATTCGTAATATTAGATCTGTATAGCTGTTTGTAAATTTTACCAAGCAGGAGTTTTATTGCTATTCTTGAAGTTGGTTCAACTTAATGTATATCATTTTAGTTTAGGCGTATGCTTATTACTATCAGAAGTAAAATAATAGAATAAAGTATTAAATAGTGTAGTTTCTAACATTTAAAAAACTAGCTGATCCTCGCGGTTTTACTCGCGTTTAAAAAGAAAAAAGAATACATATGTAATGTATGGCTTTTTCAAAAATTAAAGTAGCTCATGTTACGCCTTAGACCATTAGTATCAGTGAAATAATAATTCCAGTCCTGCCGTTTAGAAGATTACCTCAGCCAAACAGACAGACAGACAAACATTTTAATAATTCCATTTTCGTTATAGGTATTGTGTATACTTTCATATGCATTGAATAAAAAAATGTTATTTTGTAATCACAAACAGACACTTCAATTTTATTTATTTGTATTGATAGATAATCACGATAAATAAGCTTAAACACAAGGATACAAAAACAAATGCATAATCCACAGCAACAGTTTACAGTTCATCAGTTAGGTGAATATCAATAAAATTACATTACCAACAACTATACATACATGCTGAATGCTGATGATATATGACTGAAATAAACGTGACGGGGGTGCCACTGGAGTCGAATCACTAACCTTTGAAAACTTTTATCTTTGTCCGTTTTTACTGGCCGTATATAATACAAAGCAAAGAAATATACTCGTAAATAAACTACCATAAATCACATGGAACGCCACGGGTCAGACTAAGTGAGGCTTCTTGATATAAATCCAACGGAAACTTGATAGTGTGACATTGGGCCTGGGTGCTTTTATACCTCATTCATAAAATCTATCTACCGTTTATAAATCTACTTGATAACTCGTTATTTACTGCGGTTGTGAAATATATAAATAACCGTAGAAAGGCGATTTATATATCTTTAGAAAAATATATATTTCCATCAATTCTAAACGATTTTTAAGTGTCATTCGCCTTTGAATCTTAGCTTTAATTATGTAAAGATGCTCTCTACACTCATAGCCCCACAGTAGGATTTTCTCCTGTGTCGTGATTGCCATGGACACTCAAAGACGAATACGAAACCCAGACCCAGAACAGAAATCTAAACTCATCAATCAGACATCTGTCTGTCCGGCAATCGAACCCGGGACCCACTGCGCGTATGGAAACCGCTTCGCCACGCGGGTCGTCAACTTAATATCTTCAAATAACTTAAACTGAATATCGCCAAATAACTTAATATTACCGTAATAGTAATAATAATTATACTGCGCGCATAGCTCTTTGGATCGTGTAGGTCCTAACAAATCTACTAAGTTAAACAACGTCGGGCGCGGTTGGTGGATGGATGGGTGACCGGTAATGGAAAAAAATTCATTCGCTTCCGTGCTTCGGAAGGCACGTTAAGCTGTCGGTCTCGGTTGTTGTCATTGGATAGCACATTGGATAGCAGTCTTTAAACCTTATCGGAAGCCTTATGAGCGGTTTGAAAACATTCGACACGGGTTGGCCAATAATCCGTATCGCCTCCACCAACACGCATTGGAGCAGCGTGGTGGAGTACGCTTCAAGCCTCTCTCAGTTGTAGGAGAAGACCCGTGCCCAGTACAGAAAGGGTTGCGGCAGTAATAATAATTAAAACATTAATAATTTTTAGCTTTTACACCAAGGCTAGACCACCACACTTATTTCTCTAATAACAGTACTATAGCGCTGCTGTGCCAGAGAAAAGGATGTGGCAAGAACAAGATACACGAATCATTAAAACACCTTTCTGGTAGATCTTAGATGGGATAACACAAGTCTGTGGGCGGTAGAGACCACTTACCTTTACTACTTCAGTTTTTTTAAATAAATAGGTAAGTACAATTTTATTATTATACTAGCTGATCCCCGCGGTTTCACCCGCGTTGAAAAAAGTGAAAAGGAATACTTGTCTAAACAAAGGTAATACCCCGCGCTCCCGCGAGGGGGGGCCGCGTGGCGCGCGCGCTAATTTTTCAAAAATTAAAGTAGCCTATGTTACGCCTTAGAACTTCAGCTATATGCCAGTGAAAATCCCGTTAAAATCGGTTAAGCCATTAAGAAGATTAGCTCAGTCAAACAGATAAGCTTTAGTGTTACAATATAAAGCAACGGAAAATAATCCTTCGAAATCACATTTTATTGCACTCATTAAATCACTATGCAAACATTAAAACAGGTAGGTAGATAGTAGTAGGTATATTTTTTTGAAATCGATTCGTGTTACCTAAGTCTAGTAATAATACTGTGTGTTGCAAATGTTACAATTCTAAAAAAAACGTATATCTACTTCTATTTCTTTAAAAAAGGTGTTCGTAGAATGTCATCGTCAGTTACATATAATATTACTTTGAAAATAACGCC
Source organism: Urbanus proteus proteus (assembly GCA_018251915.1). Lineage (NCBI taxonomy): Eukaryota > Metazoa > Arthropoda > Insecta > Lepidoptera > Hesperiidae > Urbanus > Urbanus proteus. Next base: position 29,087 of record DWPV01000027.1, read on the forward strand.
TGAGTAATATTAAATGGAATGGGCAGGTTCCTAGTAAGTGAGTTTATTCCAATACTTTATTTTTCTTTGCGCAGAACGTCTCGCTTCTAGAATTTAAATGAAGTGCAATCAAAATAGGAATAAGTATCGTTTCGTGTATAAGGCTGTTTTCCAACAAGCGTTTTATGCGCATTTTTATCGGCTTCGATTCATACCATGTGGAATAATGAAATTGTATCAGTAAGTTGTACGTTTCATCCAAGTATTACCTAGTACTTCATTATAGTTTTAATTTCAAATAGTATGGATGGTAATGAATGCTTTAATTAATTGTATTATTTTAATGTATTTACAAACGCTAACGACTTAAAATGCAGCGTTCGTTTAAAAATGCCCTTTTATTTTATCCCAATATTTGCAAACATATTCATTGGGAAAGTCTGAATCATAAAAGTAGTATTACTTTTATAATTTAGCCTTTCGTCAAGACATTTTGGCATGAAATCAATACACATTTTACTAAATCCTTGTATGTATCATGGTATTTTGATGGATATGCATAATGAAAAACTGCCTCGCTTGCAAACAGCCTAATAGCGAATATGTGAAGATCTTATCTCCAACGTCGCGCGATGCGAGTCACATTTTTACCACCTCGATACAAGTTTAAATTATGTATATCTCAACTAGAAACGATATGCACGATGGAATTGAAATTGTAAAGCCATTATCACTAGAATTGATTAAATTGCAGAGGGATCGATTAAAATACTGGATAGCTGACATTTAGTTAGATCTTACACAGGTCTTTTATGTGCAAACGAAAGAGTACCAGTTATGAAAAATAAGATAAAATTATCTTTAAATGCTCGTATGGTTTGTGGTTAAGTAATAAAATGTTTTTGGATGGAAGTGGAAAATAGGAACGGAATCAGTAAGAAAATATTTGCGATAAATTCATCTTTTATTATTTGTAAGTTGTAGGTATAGATTTTAGTTCCGGGACCAGAATAGGGCTACGGTATCTCTTGCCTGTCGTAAGAGGCGACTAAAAGGGTGCTCCGGGGTTGCGGGCGGCTAGGGTGGGAGCTCTAACCGTCCGTCCAGCAGCCTCGGGAAAGACGGCGGTATGCCATGCACCTGATGGTGCAGCGAGAGCAGCGCTCGCCCGAGTTGAGCCCGATTGGGCAACGCGCTCAGAGGACGTACGATGGCGTTCCTTGCTGAGAACGCGGAGTCCTCTTCGCAGCGCCAAGGATGGCCACGGGTTTTATTGTGGTAAAAATCCCACATAGCTCGTCGTTACTCCCGAGGCGTCGAGTGCCTTTTGAAGGTTTCCCCCTCGTCGACAAAAAAAAGGTATTGTTTGTGGTTTAGTATTAAAAGGTTCTTGGATAGAAGAAAATACGGAAAAGCAATCAGTAAGCAAATATTTGTGACGAATTCCGAACATATGAATAGATAACATCTAATGTATTACAGAAACGTCTTACTACAATTTAGTTTCAGGATAAGATTTGCGCCCGACAGGTACGCCATCTTACAAATTGTAAAAAATACTTCATTTACATCATAACGAAATAATCGGCTTATGTACCTACATATGGCGATTATTTCACAATGTTTTCATTCGCTATAAACAAGGGATAATTGAATAGTCATTAAGTCACATAACTTTGAATTTCTGACTGACTTCGACGTGATTGCACACGACAACATGATTCGATAAAAATCAGAGGTATCTCGGAAATAAAATAGACCTCCAGCGTAGAGGCCAAAATACCAATGCTTATGCTTCCTATCAATAAAATTTTCTAATAAGTATTCATCACGCTTAGTCAAATTCTTTCATATCTAATACGCTTGACTGCCGGTGGTCACATGTCAAAGACTCATATTAACTTTGATGTTCACATAGTTTGTAACTATTGAAAGAACATTCGGCCTATCTTACAACTTAATCGAGTTGGTTTTTTGTGTAATGAATCCATAATCCAACCAATTTAATTGGTCACTGCCGGTAATAGACAGCTCATTGAAAGTAATGCTCTTGAAATAGAATGTATGTATTGCTCAACACAAAATTTACCTTATCACAACTTTCAAGATAAAATGGATGACATATTTGTATTATACGGTAAAATTGCTCTTAAATATCGCCATGGAACAACTTTTACCTGCTTGCATCAGAAGAAGAGTAATGTTTCGAGCGAATGTATGTAATGCGTATGTCCATTTCGTTGGTACGTCTTACAGCCCCAAAGGCTTGACGGATTTTAAAATATGAGTGCCGGAAAACTGAAATAAAGAGAAAAGAAAGAGTATTGTTTTAATCATATAAATGTGAAATATGGGTATCAAATTCGATTCGAGGAATTGTGGTCTTTTTTATAACATAATTTGATTGCTGACTATGAATTGACACCACTCTTTCTTTAACCATCAATATCTGAATCCACATGATGACAAAGGTGCAAGGTGCAGGTCTTTAAAACCATTTAACAGTTTATGCTATCTGTAAGTCTATTTGTAATCTCTTAGTCGCATGAGAAACGGCTACAAATGATTAAGATACGCTGAAAGATGTGATGTATTACTTACAATGTAGGCGATGTGTACATCCTAGATATTGTAACTTGAGGCAAAATTGCTCATTAATTACCGAGATATGATATCATTGTGATGAATATAGCTCCGAGTAAAATTCAATCCATGTTCACCAAATTCAACTTCAACAAATTTACTGTCATACAGGTTGTACAGCTAGATATTTGAAGGTGGTAGAACTCTATGTGGTTCGACTCCGGCACCACTGCCAAGCTTATTTCTACCTTATAACGGCAGTGTTAAACACTGCTTTGTTGAGGCTTGAAGGGTATGTAAGGGAGACAAAACATAATGGTCTGCCGCGCAGTCCGTCCCGGGTTCGATTCCCGGCCAGATAGATATCTGAATAATGAAGTTAGATTTCTGTTCTGGGTCTGAGCGACACAAGAGAAAATCCTATCGGGGGGTTAAAAAAATAAATATTTATTGGAACGATATGAAGTTATCCCAGTGAGGTGCGGAAGTTTTCCCACTAGTCCACATTCCAGGCACGGCATGTTACGACGCCTCTGCAATGCTAAAATTGTATCGAGTTACATCACTGTTTCTATTGCTTTAATGCCATAAAGTGTTATTGTAAAGGTGAACGCACATTAGCTAATCGTTTGAGACTACTGTGATGGTATAAACTTTTGTTAAGGATGTAGTTACAATTATTATTTACAATTTCCTATAGATAACTACTATAAAATTTAATTTAAAAAATTACTTTTAAAATGTGTAGGTTCGTCAGGTCGTTCTTTGACACAGAAAGCCTGTCTGAATAAGACTTTATTTCCGCCCGTCTCATTTATTTTGTGAATAGTAATTGACAAATTAATGTAACAAAATTGGCTGGTGAGACATTATTATCATACAAAATCTAGACTTAGATTTTTTCGATATAAACCTGTTTCTTGTCCGCCATTTCATTTGTATAATTTTACATTGTTTTTTGCTGTTATCGCAGTATCGTATTAATATTTTGTGAATATTTCTTATAGCCTGTGACAGACGGAACCATAGCGGAGTTGTAATTCATTGTATTCTCACGAGAATAGATCTATCCATTAAGCTTCGTTGCGTTAACAAGCGAGGAAGTGGTACTTGGCTATTTTGTCAGTAGCTGTAAACATGCTAAAAAGTAACTTTTAAAGACAAACAATACCAAAAGTCGTTTAAAGAAAAACAAATGTTAAATAAAGAAAGAAAGAAGGAAGAAGAGAAAGAAAGGAAATGAGAAAAACTAAAAAAAAGAAAGTACGAAAAAAGAGAACAGAAAGAAAGAAAGAAGAATACAAAGAAATTAAGAAAGATGAAAGTCCGAAAGTGCGCATACACCTTAACGAGAACCGAGAATCCGTCGCAACATTGTATTCTCGCGAGAACAGATCTATCGATTAGGCTTCGTCGCGTTAACAAGCGAGGAAGTAGTACTTAGCTGTTTTATTGTGGACGCGTTCGAATGGGGATATTGAACTTTGCTTAGCCTGATTAATGTTTCCTGGCTTAATGGTTATTAACTGCTCATTTCTAAGGAAAGGTTTAAGATTTGCAAATAAATGCTTGAGCCAGGATGAATTTGTCATGCGATTCTGTTGCGTTTTCAGGTTTTCTATTTTTCTTTTTTTATATGGAAGAAGAAATTGAGCATGCAGTCCTCCTGATGATAAGTAGCTATTACCACCAATGGACATCTCTAATCAACTTATCTGAAATTGGTCATAGATTTGTTGCTACCTCTGAGAACCAAGCTAGTATGTAAAACAGTCGACATTTACACCCTTGCCTAGGTATATTCCTATTTTTTTTAATATTTCGCCAATATTCTTACTATTATAAGGATGGAAATAGCTTTTTTACGCGACGTCGAAATCATCTCTATATAATTCGTCTAAATCGGTTTTTATTTTATAAAGATTTACGCGTGTTAAAAAATTGATACTCGTAAAAAATATTTGTATGCTTTCGTTAAAATACGCATGAGTTCAATAATTCATAGACATAAAAAGGCAGTTAAATGATGTGCATAAAACTAAATTACAGACAGACATGTCGTTTCATTTCTTCGTATAGATACATTTACTTAATAACTTCAATTTCTTACCACCAACGCACCGTATAATTTTATGATTCGTGTAGACACGGTCAATCAATTACTGTAGATTGTAAACTTTGACAAGCAATTAATTTACCATTCGGCTCTAATCAATCGATCGGAGATCTAGAAATGTCACGCAACGCTAGATTGATCTTAGGCTATTCGTACACGAAGCTTTTTATACTATTTGTTAGCCGTTTAGGGCAGTTATATACCTGTTGGTTTACAGGTTGGTGCTGGTTGGTGTGCAGATAGGATGATTCATAATTGTGCATATAACTTACTGCGTTTTTTTCCAAGCACGTACTTCTGAATTAACCCTTAATGTATTGCTGTATATCGGACTTTAAAACAGCAAGGTTTTGCACTCGTCATCGCGCTTGAATGTGCGACGGGCGTATGACTATAGTAAAGAAAACTTTGTAGGGACACATTTCTGCCTATCTCCTGGATTGAATGAATCATTTTTGTTGATACAATTATACACCTTTATTTTAAAATAAACATAACAATTATAAAAAGGAGAAGTGATAATTTGTTAAATTTTTTTGAAGTTTTAGATCGGTTTTTTATAAAAAAGTATATAAAATTGTATGCGAATGCTATAGCGATGAAATAATAAAAAAATATATAGGTAAGAAACTTATTTTTCGGGCGTTTTTCCTTTTAGAGTTTAATTCCAATTTGAAGCGCGTCGTGTATAAACGAACTAAGCGCCACTTTTTGTGTTGTTTTGCGACAAATTGATTTCTTTGGCCAGCAATTTGTATTATTCATCTTGTTAAATCAATTTTCTACATGTTTCTGTCACGGTCTTGTTTTCATACGCTCGACGTGTAACTGAAGGCTTTGAATATTAAATGCTTACCTGTTTCTTGTATCAGCTGATCACGAGTACCATATATGTGTGACAAATATCTATATAAATGATGGAATAAAATTAAATGTCTGTCAGTCAGCAGATAATTATTTGCGATAAAATATTACAGAACTGTTATTCAAAGAATAAGGTTCGAATTTAAAAATTTTGTGAGAATTTTTGAACGGGATAGATGATTAAAATTAAAGACGACCTTTGATGATTTGGGCTGTAAAATAGACTTGAAAGTTACTGAAAGCTTGCGTCAAAGCGCTTACGCGACGAAATCCTTCGCTACGCTGATGACATGAACGGTGACGTTACAACCGTTAGATTTATGTTTGATTTATAAATAATTCAAATTGTTCAGTTCGTTATATAAAGAGAAGTCATGAATCATTAAGATTCAAGTTATTCAGCTTTTATTATCTCTCTAACACATATATTATGTTTAGAGAAAATATACCTAAATTACATATTTAATATTATTAGGTACCGAGCCTTACGCCATTAGCTGGAAATAAACAATAAAATACATAGCAGTACGTACTGTTGTGTTCTGTTTGTAACATGGTGACGTTAATCAACAAAACGTTCCAAGTTATTCTTTGCGTACTGCATAATTCTATATTACAACTCTAAAAACCTTTGAAATAATAATTACTGTCTTTTTCGGCATTTTAACTCCTTACGATCATTGTATTCTTATTATTACGACGACCCACGTGGCGGAGCGGTCTTCATACTGTGATGCCGCGTAATGGGTCCCAGGTTTGATTCCCGGCCAGACAGATGTCTGAATGATGAATTTAGATTTCTGTTCTGGGTCTGGGTGTTTATGTATTTGTCTTTGTGTGTCCATGACACCCATGACACAGGAGAAAATCCTACTATGAGGCTACGAGCGTCGAAAGCGTCTACTATATCTCTATTTATTCTTGTAATTTCTGACATTATTAGACAAGCATCGTGCATACATACGCCATAACAATGGTATATAATAGGTGCTAAAAGATAATGTGCAGGACGTATTGTTCGTGGGCTGTTGATATACGGATCTATTGACTTTTAGAGCTAGCATAAATCGAATTTATGGCATTTGGAAATTAAAGCTTTAATGACACGGTAATCATGAGATAAACTGGATCTCTTACATGATGTAGGGAAAGCGCCATGAAATGAACTTGTATGTTTGCATCTCGCAGTTTTTACGTTTGAGTTTATTAGCAGTATAATTTATTTATTGTCTAATGGTAGAATCAATTTAATAATATTTATTGACTTATTATCAAAAAGAACGCCAGAATCAATGACACTTATTGACACATACTTACAAATTTATTAAATAATTAATTCCAGTACATTGCCATTGCTGTTAACGAGGTCTGACGCGTACTGGCAACTAACTCAATTGACTACTGCCACGCTTCATACTGGAGGCTGAAAAACTTGAGCCCAGAAGTGGGATATAAATAGATTAATAGCCGGATGTAGTCCAGGAACGGAAATACACGTGTCCCAATTATAAAATATCAAATTGAAATTTTACATTCTAATTATTAGAAAACCCGACTGCTTATAAACAACTGAAAAGGGTAAAATAATTTGTCCTACATGTAGTTGTAGAACGTAGTTTTGGAAGTTTCTTTTGTAATTTTTGCTCGGAGGGGCTCCGAGGGGCTCCTTCTCTTCACGGCTTGGCTGTCAAATGGATGTCGAAAACTGGACATACATTCAGTCGAAAACATACCCTCCTTCTGAGTCCAGAATATTGTATGCAACAATTTGCACTAATAGTAGCTGTAACTAAACGCCAATGTATGCCCATAAGGGGCCCTCGTTACGTGTTGTTTGTCCGTCAGTGTGTCAGATATAGCGTATCGTTCTACGCTCGATATGGAGCGAGGAAATGATCGCTACCAAGCCTGCAACTTGTAAGAAATGAGCTTCAAATTAAACTGTTCGTAATTTTAGTAAAGGTAAAACCTATACCTACATTGTAAGCTAGGTACGTCCCGTTTTGTAATTTGTTATAAGAGATTCGTGTGTGTGTAAGTATATTTATGAGCGTGATTGTTTGTGTGTATGTAGGTATGTTTTTGAGCGTGATTGTTTGTTTGTCATGCATGCATGTATTAGTTTGGTCATTTGTAAAATAAAAAATAGCTCTTCTATTTTTTCCAATTAAATATATATTTTTTATAAAATATTTTTAAAGAGGATTGTGGTCTAAAGGGTTCTTATCTGCTTAATAATGGTATATGAAATAGATCTTGAATATTTTTGAAATGCGTCCAATAAATGTAAAGAGATACAAATATGTTTAAAATATTTTGCGATACACGGTATAGAATTTACAAGTCATAAAATATTCTTAAAATTCAGGTCACATATTTTATTTGTAAGATAAATAAAATTGAAATATTTCTTGGCTCGCGTCTCCAATCGGCTCATAGAAATATAATTCGAAAAAGATCTGTCGCTTTAAATTCTGGGGAAGACATATTCTGTTTATTACCTGTCTGCGTCAGAAGGAGGGTAATGTTTTTCGAGCGTATGTGTGTATGTACGTATTTATGAATGTATGTATGTATGTATATATGCATGTCCATTTCTATACCACGCGCTATAGCTCAAACGGCTTGACGGATAATATATGAGGTGTCGCCGGACCCAGAAAAGGTCACCGTCCTACTTGAGGTCGGCTAAAGATGCGTCGCTACCCCCGAAAACTAAGTTGGAACGCCTCAAATGAGTACGTCTCCCTTACCAAACCCTTCAAACTGGAAAACAGAAGCGCTTAATACTGCTGTTATAACGCATAAATACAAACCTATTATTTCAAACCATAAAGGCTATAATTAGCCTATATACAAGCCCTGTTTTACAACATGACGACATTCTGCATAAACCGTTTAATGATCCGTAACGATAATAATCGTGTTATTGTTTTTTACGTAGCAATATGGTAATGCCTGATATTAAAAGGAAGATATGGCTTCTTGTTATTTTGATGAGATAAATACTATTAATGTTTATTAAGTAAAAAGGAATACATATTTAAACATAAATGTCATCCCGTTCTCCCGCGACGGCGTGCGCATGCGCGTGGAGCGGCCGTTGATGGATTTAAAAAAAATAAAATAAATTTAAGTAGCCTGTGTTACGCCTTATACCTTCAGCTACCTTTCAGTGAAAATCCCGTCAAAATCGATCCAGCCGTCTAGAAGATTACCTCATGCAAATAGACAGACAGACATTTTCGTTATAGGTGTCCTGTATACTTTCATATGTATTGAGTAAAAAAAATGATATTTTGAAATCACAAAAAGACACTTTAATTTTATTTATTTGTATAGATTTAAAGTCAAAACTTATAAAAATACCGGAAATATATTTTCTATTCGATAGTTATAATTATTTTCAGTTCAATGTTATTCAACAAAGCCTTCAAATTTATGCAAACGGCATAGGATTATGAAGTGATTAGTCATGCTGAGACACATTTATTATCGTAGGTTTGAAATACGTTCGCTTGTCAAATACTTTAGATAATGTTGCCAGGAATTTAGATTTGCGCGGATTTTCCAAATTCTGTGTTTAGTAACTTATATAAATACTAGCTGAACCCCGCGGTTTCACCCGCTTTTAAAAGTCAAAAATAATACATATTTAAACATGAAAATCAGCGCGCTGTCCCGCAACGGCGTGCGCATGCGCGTGGAGCGCGCGCTAATGAATTTATCAAAAATTTATGTTGCCTATGTTGCGCCTTAGACGTCCAGCTATCTTCCAAAGAAAGTCCCGTCAAAATCGGTCCAGCCGTTTAGAAAATTGAGTTTTGCATTGAGCATTGAGTAAAAAAATGTTATTTTGAAATCACAAACAGACACTTCAATTTTATTTATTTGTATAGATATTGATAAGTCTAAAGTGTCATTTTCCTTATATTAAAAAAGGTTTTTTTCTCTATGTAACCCCTAAAGGGATGAATTTTCGAATTACTTTCTCAATAAATAAGGTAATCCTGTCCTAAATTTCATGACTTTTTACGACTCGCGTGGCGGATCGGTTACCATACCGGTTTGATACGCTATGTTAGGTACCGAGTTTGATCCCCGGCCAGACAAACATCTGAATGATAAATTGAGATTTCCTTTCTGGGTCTGGGTGTTTTTGTAGTTGTCTTTGTGTGTCTATAACGCTCACGACACAGGAGAAAATCATAGTACGAGCTATGAGTGTATAGTGTTTTTCTGTATTTAACCCTTTTGGGGTGAATTTACAAAATTCTGATAGAGCTTATCTATAATGTATAAGATCATGTCCTTTACATGACTCATACCCAATGGTTTCTATTGCGCATTGCCTGTCAATCAGTTAGTCAATTTGAAGTAGATAACTGACGTTTTAGAAGGCAATTTACTTGCAAAATTCGTATATCTTGTATTATTTACCTTTAAACCTCCATAAACTCTAACTTAATCGGTAGACTCCTCAGATAAATAAAATAGGTAGATTACTCACCGCCTTGTATTCGAGTGAAGCCTAAAAACTACGCTACTTTCATGTATTTATACGCACACACTTACATAAAACTAGCGTAGTTTCTTGTCAGCCTTTAGTTTATTTACGCTCACATAATTACTTTTATAACCCGACCATTATAAAAATGGCTTCATTTTTTTTGTTAGGAATGATAGATCTACCTACTTTATTTATCTGAGGTAGACTTGGCACTTAATTATCAGTGTTCCTATTTTTAAATCAATTTATAAATATTACTTTTATAAGTACGTATATACCAAATATTTCATTTAACATCATGACGTCAGTTTTTGACCAGACAAACTTGACCTATCCTAGCAATCTCCAAGTAATATAATTAAGTAATCGGATTGGCAGTTCGAAACCAGACAAGCCTGACCCCACCTAGCCGTGTAGTCTCCACACCGGAGGAGTGCCAAGCGCCAAGGGCGACGTGTGGGTCGGTGAATGTTGGCGCCATCAGCATTGTTAACCTAAATCCAATCGAGACAGAGATTGACGGCTTGCCAATGGTCATATGGTTTGTAGCCTTAGGTTCAATTGCGGATGTTTTGATGCACGTATTTTTCTTATAGCGTTCTATTAGCAAGGTTTCACTCCCGTTGGTAAGTCAGGTTTATTTTTGACTAGCTTTTGCCCGCGGCTCCACACGCGTTAAATTACCCATATTAAAAAACCGCATCAAAATCCGTTTCGTAGTTTTAAAGATCAAAGCGTACACTGGGACAGACAGCGGAAAGCGACTTTGTTTTATACTATGTTAAGATAACACAGGAGACCTAGGAATATTGTTTGAGATAATTTTATTGTTCCCGCAATGTACATCAAATAGTAGGACATACACATCTTATTAGGTATTATCATCTATTATATTTAGGGCAGTTTCATAATATCTACAAGTTCGTATCCGAGTAAGATTTCCACGCGTAAACACTTATCAGAAGGTACGACGTCTACATTAAGTAACCTGTAACATAAACAGCTTTTCCAGACATCTATTTAAGACATTTTAAGAACTGAGTAATAAGCTTACCTACAACAAAAGTTATTTATAATCTGAAAATATTCACAATCAGTCAATACCTACTTGCTTGTACATTTTCATATAACTAGAAGCTCATATCCCAGTCAGTATTGCCAACCATTTACAAATTTCCCTCTAATTCTTCTAAAACAAAAAAAAAAAGACATAAACTGCATGATATGCCGCAATACACAAAAAAGCTCTCGTGTCTTTTTAATTTGATAGCGATGTTTTATCGTCCTAAAATACACTCAAAAATTTTACCTACAAAATATTGTTTTCCCCCTAAATTAAGGCAGAAATCCTGGAGTTAGCAACACAGATCCAAGTAAGATGTCCACGCTCACATTCTAATCAAAACGTAAGATGTATGCATTATATGACTTGTAATATAAGCTGCGCTTGCGGGCGTTTGACCCACAAACATAAGGCTATTCCGCTAAACCGCATATCCAATTTTCTCCGCTCGTGAGTTTGAAAATGCAGGTATTCTCCGCTTTCGAGATTTGGCGAATCGTATTGCACGGAGCTACAAAATCATATTACAGGCTTTCAACCTATTCAGCTCTTATAGGAGTTGAGTTTTACCAATCTTTACATCTGTAATTCTATTTATAGAACAGGGGTTCTACTTGAAGTTAATTACATATGTATTGTCACTTTTGATTACTAAGATGGTCTTTAAACACTCTTTTAAATGTACCACATTTGTGGTACATTTTAAATCCTTGTGGTTCGACTCCGGCCGCACCATCGTCATAACTATTTCTGCCTTATAAGAGCAGTGTTAAATGCTGCTGTGTTCTAGTTTGAAGGGACATTTACTTATTCGAGGCGTTCCTCCTCCTCAGGGATAACAACACATCTGTGGCTGACCCCAGATATGACTGTGATAATATCTCGGATTGATTACAGATGTCCATGGGCGGCAGTAGCCGCTAACTATCAATTGGTCTGCGTACTCTATTGTTATTTCCATAATATATAAAAAATTTAAGGTACCTTCCCGGTCAAACCGTATTCCTCTAGCACCTTTAAAGTTACTAGTAACATTATCTTAAAAACAAAAATTCTACCTGCTTTACCTCTTTTTTCAGTATTCAGGCTCAATATATAAAAATATATAGCCTATGTCACTATGACAATTGAGACGAATCCAACGACACCTCGTATGTTCAAATCCGTCAAGCCGTTTGGGCTATAGGGCGTACCAAACTAATTCCCATACATACATACATACATGTAGATACATATATACGCTCGAAAAACATTACCCTCTTTCTGACGCAGTCGGGCACAATTACAAGTACATTCGTCCAGACAAAAACAAATTATCCAAATGTTGTTTGACCAGACATTTCGTGATCTGAAATGTCAAGAATCAGAATAACGCCCGCAGCGAACGGTACCAGTTTCCAGTTATGATCTCCTATACTATGGCGTTTCATCCGGGCCTTTTGAAGTTGCGGTTTACGAATATATTTATAGCTTGGTGTTTTTAACTTTAAAACTTAAATATATTTTGAAGGCTTTCTTTGCCCTTACATCCAAACGATACTTTTCGTGTGGGTGCTACGGACACGAAGATCAATACAAAAATACCCAGACCCAAATTAAAAATATCATTTAGCTGGATAATTTTATATGAAGTAGTTGTTACCATTATATTATAAAACAAGAGATTTTTAGCCTACTTTTCAATCCAAAAATGTTTGAGGTTTAGAAGGTTTAACTGCAGAGGAAATATGGGCTAGTCTAAATATAGTACTCAAAAATTAATCTAGTTTACATAGTTTTGATTAACCTATATTACATTCTAGTACCTTGTATTGTTTTCACGAGAAAGTTGTCAAGAGAAAGCCTGAAACTGTAGGCGACAATAACAATAGGCATTCTTTCCCTATTTAGGATAGTAATGATGACATTTTCTTAAATTCCCTTTACGTCCTAATACCTACCTAACTTATGATATTTACTTTAGAATCTTTAGATAATTAATTTGTTGTTTTTTTTTACTATTTTTAATGTATAGGTAGTAGACGAGCATAAAGTTCGCGTGATGCTGTCTCAAGAGATTAACTACAATGGTTCTTCCACCTTTACCCCACTAATATCTTAAGGAATGTGTACCATTTAGAGTTTTTTTATAACATTGGAGTAGCAAACGAGCATGCAGTCCACCTGTTGGTAAGTGATGACTGTCGCCCATGGATATTTGTAATCAACAACAGATTATAACAGAGTCTTACCTGGGGTTAGTCACAAATGCGTTGCACCCTGAGGACTAAGTTAGAATGTCTCGGATAAGTATGTCCCCCTTACAATACTTTTCAAGTCAGAACAGAGCAATGATTAACTCTGCCGTTATAAGGTAGAAATAGGTGTGACGGTGGTGCCGCCGGAGTCGAACCACAAGGGTTCTACTATCTTCGAAGTGTTTATGGATCATAAGAATCTATAAATCAGATGAAGATTTAGGAAGGTGATGAGCATAATATGTATATTTATGATATTTATTTGATATGTTAGTTTCTGATAATCATATTTATTAGTATAGTTGCTATTCCTGAGGCAAAGTGACCGTAATTATTATCTAACACTGGTAAGATATTTATCAAAGTCGCACACTTCTCATAACATCAGCTTATACAGAGTGATTCAATTTTTATCTTCTTTATGTATTCTTTATGAAGCACAGTAACGAACAATAGATTTATCAGGAATCCAGAAAATATTGCTCATAGTTTAAAATATTACTTGTTAATACATCAGTGAATCTCAAATTATATCATCCTTATACAAAACTTAGCAGATTTATACATTGATATTATTTTAATGAAATTTATATCAAATCGAACTTTTAAAGTATTAAAGTTATATAGGCGTATAATATCACATTCACTGTTAGAATTCCATTTCGAATAATAAATAACTGTAACACATTATTTATATAATTTATTCAAATACACATTCCAGTATTCGTTTACGTGATATCGCATATCATATAAACCGCAGACGATAATGTCTGTGGTCGAGATTAATCTGTGAACTTTTCACTAAATTTATTATTAGTAATGTTTATTATGAGGAAATACAGAATTTGATACGAGACTAAGTATTAAATACGTACTAATGTAGTGAACGGTGTACGAAATTTTCTTTACTTATCTTTTGCTTTGCATTAGTCTCTTTAAGTATATTTTTAATTTTAATTTTTTAAATGGATAAAAAATAGAAAAAGCCTAAGCTTGAGAAATTCGAAGACTTCATTACAGTTCACAAATGTTTTAGAAGGCAAAAGATCGGGCTCTCTGAGTGTCAATTACATACAATTGACATATTTACATACAAAAGACTACAATTCTTCATTGCAAATTGAAGCGGATTTAAGCTCCAATGAATCTTCTAGAAGACACAAGCTTGGGCACTCTATATATCAAGCTCATAGATTTCCGAAGAGTTATCGCTTACGGTGGATTTGCGAAATACAAATTCTTCTAGAAGACTAAAGCTCGGACATGCTGTATATTAAGCTAATATATTTCCGAAGAGTTCATTGCATACTCAGATAAATAAAGTTGGTAGATCTGTCATTCCTAACAAAAAAATGACGCCATTTTTAAAATGGTCGTGCTATACAAGTAATTATATGAGGGTAAATATACAAAGGTGCTGAAATGAAACTACGCTAGTTTTGTGTGTGTGTATAAATACATGAAAGTAGCGTGGTTTTTTTGGCTTCACTCAAATACAAGGCGGTGAGTAATCTACTTATTTTATTTATCTGAGATTGCATACATATTATTCATTTAATTATTGCAAATTGCCGCGGATTTACGAGTACCTACATTTCTTTTGGATTTTCTTTTTTCTTTCGGATTCGCTGGAAAATATACTTGAAGTTATTTTAAGTTATTTTCTTTGTCTTCTGACAAAAGCTTGGGCACTCTGTATATCAAGCATAGATTTCCGAAGAGTTCATTGCTACATTGAGCATTATAAATTGCGGTGGATTTGCGTGCGTGGGAGGCGGTAACTACAAGGCATCGGTCGTTTTTATCTAGCCGATATAGATCTTGCGATATTTGTTTTTTGGCTTTGCTTTCGAACATCGTAAATCTTTTTTACAACGTGGGTTGCGCCACATGCCGATAAATGTAAAACCATGTTATGTTATGTGCTTAAATTAGTGTAACAGGTAGTCTTTGTTTGTGTACATATGAGTGTAAATTTTTTGTAGTGGTAGAAACAAAAAAAAAAACTTTTGTCATAGGGAAGTCATCTGTGTGAATTTCTCTGAATTTGGTTTAGTTTTTTTTTTTTTTAAAGTGGCAAACGAGCATGTGGTTTAATTGAGGGTGACCACCGTCCATGGGTGACTTTAACCAACTTCATATAAAACAGAGGTTTTGTCTGAAGTCAGTCATAGGTCATTGATATGGTGCTCCTTGGGACAAAGATGGTTACCTCTTTGTAAGCGAGCATACCCTTTCAGGCAGAAAGTGCTTCACGCTACCTTTCTCTCCGGTTTTTCCTAGGTACCTTATATATCAACTAGATTTTGATCGCGGCATCGCTCTATCTATCAAAAAATATAAAAATACGTTGCGTAGTTTTAAAGATCTAAGCATACGAGTACATACGGACAGACATCGTGATGCGATTTTGTTTTATACTATGTAGTGATTATGAAAAAACCTAATATTATCTTTACCATCCCTTAACATCTTGATACATAATTATACAGGTCCAACAAAACATTATTAGATACATCGCTAGTCCTAAAAACTAAATTACAACTTAATTAATCAAGATTATATACGACGACAGTTGTATTTTATAAAAAGTGGCGGAAGTCGTATTCTATTTTATGATTTTTTTATCTAATGACCATTCAATCAGATAGACAACCGGAAGTGACAACTCATCTGAAGAGAAACTGACGCAGGAAGTAGAAGATCTAGTTTAAACATTCGCAACTTTTTGACCTAAATTTGACGAAGCAAAGAAAAGTTTGGTCGTATATTGCTTATTGCTATAATGACATGAATTTGATTACGATTTTTTTTACGTTTTCGACATTCATAGTCCCACAGTAGGATTTTCTCTTATGTCGTGGGTGCCATGGACACACAAAGACGACTACACCAACACCCAGTTGCAGAACAGAAATTTAAATTCATCATTCACATATCTGTCTGGCCGGGAATCGAACCCGGCACCCACGGTGACGTGACCGTTCGGAACGGTGACCGTCAAAACCTATCAAATAGCAATAATTAACTTGCAATATGACGCTAACAATTATTTTAACCGTTAAAGCTATATAACTATATACTAGCTGATCCCTGCGGTTTCACCCGAGTTTGAAAAGTAATTCGCGCCGTTGCGGGAGAGCGTCCAGCCGTTTAGAAGGTTACCTTAGCCAAACAGACAGATAAAAAATCATTTGCATTTTCGTTATAACTATCGTGTATCCTTTTATATGCAATGAGTAAAAATTGTTATTTTTAAATCACAAACAGACATTTCAATTTTATTTATTTGTATAGATTGATAAAGTAGGATTTACGTTAGCATTAACATTAGAGTGTAATAAAGTACTAAACTAATTATGAAATTATAGTTACTGTAAGTCATATTATAGGTTTGGTTCCCGTGGGATTTGGGATTCATAGTAAATACCATAAACGTATGCTTACAACACTAAAACTGGTCAATTGTGAGTCGGCTTTGTTGAGCGTGTTCAGTATAAATATTATGAACAATATTGCTTTATTTTATCGATCTTAGTTAAAAATATGTTAATTTTTACGTATTGTACTAATTAAATATGACATGGAATATAGGTTGATACTTTGAGATAAATTTTGCCGTATTAAACTTTAAAATAAATGCAACTGTAAATATTATTTATGTGAACATTATTTAAAACAAAAACTTAAAACGCTTTCAACACTCATAGCCCTACAGAATAATTTTTTCCCGTATCGCATTGGACACACACATACACGAAGACAAACATCTAGACCCAGAATAGAAATCTAAATTCATCATTTAGATGTCTGTCTGACCGGAAATCGAACCCGGGACCCATTGCGCGTAAGACCGACCATGCCGGGCATGGTCATGAACAACTAAGGAGTATCAATCAATAATGTAAAGTAAAGAAGTCTTGAAATGTGCTCCATGGAACCCTAATTCCATACAACGCAATCTGATTGGCTTTAACACTAATTATTAAGTAAACACGTGGGTTTTAATAAATGACACGCAGTGCGTAGATCCGGTCGCTATAAAATTCATTATGGGCATATAATTACTGGAATACGAAATAGACGTTAGGTATAAAAAACTTAATTAAATTCAGTGATAAATTGTGTGAATGAGTTGAGTGACGCCTACACACTTGAATTTTGAGTAATTTTAAAGGGTTTTATCATAGGTTCTATGTTGTAAATGAAGGTTTACGTGTTTTTTTTATTTTATATTAGCAACCCGACCCGGCTTCGCACGGGTACAATGCTGATACTAAATATACTACAGAATAAATTGATGTTATTATACATATAAACCTCCTTCTTCAATCACTCTATTTAAAAAAAAAAACGCATCAAAATCCGTTGCATAGTTTTAAAGATTTAAGCAAACATAGGGATATAGGGACAGAGAAAGCGACTTTGTTTTATACTATGTGGTTATGGTCGTAGTATCAAACGAAGTAGTCCTTTTTATGCCCCACTACTGGGCACGGATCTTCTCCCACAACAGAGAGAGGCTTGGAGCGTATTCCACCACGCTGCTCCCACGCGTGTTGGTGGAGGGGTGTGGCCAACCTGTGTCGAATGTTTTCAAACCGCCCTTAAGCCCTTCGACAAGGTTTAACGACTACTATCCAACGAAAACAACCGCGACCGATAGCTTAACGTACCATCAGAAAACACGGAGACGCGTATGAAATTTTTGCCACTAGCGGTCACCCATCCATCTACCGACCGCGCCCGACGTTGCCTAACTTTTTAGATCGGTTAAGATCTACGCAATCCACAGGGCTATGCGCGATGGTTTGCGTAGCGTACATTAATGCGTAGATGTGGCAGTAGAATTCAGATTGACTGCATGTTTGTTTGCTACATCTAAAACAGTAGGCACCATATCTCCACGAACGAAGCCTATTCCCATAACGGTTCTGTTATGTAATGAGCAAAGAACACGGTCAATAACCAGCGGGCTAGTGTCATTATGCATATCGAAGTAATCGAGAATCGTAAATGAGTTCCTAAATGTTGTACCGAGGTGTGATAGGTACGGTTAATTTGAATGTTGGTTAATTTATTCATATTACATGCATATGGAGATTACGTTTGTTTAAGTAGTAGTCAGGTTAATGGTGATCACTACCGCCTGTGGACGTAATAATAAGTCTCATGCAGAAAAGTGGTAGAGTGGTAGAGCCTTGTGAGGTGGTAGAACCATGTGGTAGAGCTCAACAAAAATAATACTCATAGCCCCATTCTAGGATTTTCTCCTGTGTCGTGTGCGCCATGGACACACAAAGACGAATACACATATACCCAAACCCAGAAGAGAAAACTAAATTCATATTTCAGATATCCGTCTGACCGGGAATTGAACCCGGAACCCATTGCGCGTCAGACTGGTATAGGGACCATTCCGCTACGCGGGTCGTCTTTGTGGGTCAACTCCGGCTGCACCACCGTCACGCCTATTTCTGCCTCATACCAGCAGTGTATAGCACTGCTGCGTTCTGGTCTGAAGGGTATGGTAAGGGAGATTTACTTATTTGAGGCGTCTTAGTCTTCAGAGGTAGCAACGCATCTTTTGCCGACCTCAAATAGCATTGAGATATCTGGGGGTTGATAACAGATGTCCATGGACGGCAGTGGCCACTTACCATTAGGTTATAGGGTCGGTTATAGAGGAAGGAAAAGATGTTTCCACTTCGAAGTCCACTGTATTAATAATCACGAAAAATATTTACAATATAAAATAAACTAAAACATGACATTCTATAACTAAATCTATTGACAAAACATTCTTTAAAAATATAAAAGGTTATCAAAAAAAGGTTTATGAACAAGTTTACACAGTTTTAATAACAGAACGCTACAAGGTGGGCTGCATGCTCATTTGCTACTTCCATAATAAGAAACCGATTTTACTAGAAGTAGATACCATATGTTTCTATTTCTGAGACTTCATATGTAAGTCAGTTGGCATTTCATTCCATGAAACGCAAGAACTGCTTCGCTAAAAATAGGTGTGACGGTGGTACATCACCGGTCGAGCCGTACTTGTTCTAACACCGTGTGTCTGTAATCACCTATTTCTTTCTCATAATAACAGTGAAGCACTGCTGTGTTCTGTCTTGAAGGGTGTGATACAGGAAGTAGGTATGAACTGTTCATACTCAAAGGTAGTACATTTGTGCCAACATCATGTAAGTCTTTCATCTTATTTGGGGTTATTAACTATGTGATTCTTATTATTACAAAGCTTATTTTACAGATATGATAGAATAAGGTTTTGTCGCTTATGTAGTCTTTCAAAATAAGCAAAAATTGTATCGATTTCTTTTATTACTATTTTACAAGTAAAATGTATAAGAAATTAAATAGTATTCCAATGGAAAATATCGTTTAAAAACAAAACTATCAATTTATTTAAGTAACAAACAGACATCTTAATC
Source organism: Urbanus proteus proteus (assembly GCA_018251915.1). Taxonomy (NCBI): domain Eukaryota; kingdom Metazoa; phylum Arthropoda; class Insecta; order Lepidoptera; family Hesperiidae; genus Urbanus; species Urbanus proteus. The sequence goes on from DWPV01000027.1 coordinate 48,894, forward strand.
CTATTTATCAGTATTGATTTGTTAAGCTACTATTTCAAGTTGCAATGTAAACGATACTGCCTTTCTAATGTAAATATGTGGTGCCGACTTGTTTAACAGGGTTGCTATCTCAGTTCCGATAGAGCCAGGCGGCTTTCCTTTTTTATTTGTTGGTATTTTTATATGTACATAGATTTAAAAGAATGGATACGACATCGAATAACTCGCTTTTAAAAGTATAACAAAAAAATTATCACTGCATAGTATAACAAAGTAGCTTTCCGCTGTCTGTCGCTTATGTATGCTTAGATCTTTAAAACTACGCAACGAATTTTGATGCGGTTTTTTTAATAGATACAAGAAGGTTTATATGTAATTTAAAGCTTGTGAAGCCACGGGCAAAAGCTAGTTACTTATATACAAATGAATAAAAACTTCTGTCATAATTATGTTAGAAATTAGTTGTTATCAAAAATGTCCACCAGTGTAGTCTAGGTCGATATGGTGGATTATGGTGAAGACTCCTCTTATTCGTAGAAGAGACCAGTGCCTAGCTGTGGGGCATTAACACGTTGATGATATTGGTATTTTACAATCAATAATAAGGAACGAATGCATTAGTATAAATTTTAATTTCACATAGTAACATTCTGCAATATTTTTGTTATGTCAATATTCCATTGTGAATTATAAGGGCTATGGATTGTAAGTGAATTTACAAGTGACAAAAATTGAAATTGTCTAAAAAACGAGATGAATGATCTAAGTCCATTCAAATTTGTGTGAAAGGAAAAGTAACATTGACATTCAATGGTAGTAAAAAAACTTGAAATTTATACGCTTCTAGATACCCATTTAGATATGTTTTGAATCTATCAAGCCATTGACCACAGTTGCAAAGTTGAGACGATTTTGAAAGTTCCGTTTTTTAATGCGGATATAACATAATTTGAATTTTATTGCGTTTATTTCCTTTCTGCAGTTTCGATATTTTGATTGGCGATACATGTAAAAATATATTTTAAAGAACTGTGTTTAACAAAATGGAAATACATATTCAAAAATACATCTTCATACAATCAGGAATACAAACATATCTAGGATACATGTTTGCAAGAAAATCCCAAATATTTTATTTAACCTGTATACTTGCATACCTGAGTAACCTGGAATCTAGACAAAATAAACATATGTATTTTCATTATAATATTACTTAGTAACGGTCCGGATATTGTTTGGTCCGGAAATTCAGAAGGTATTTTAAAGGTGCGTGAAGGTAGGTTTAAAGGTGGTAGAACTCTATGTTGTTCGACTCCGGCGGCACCACCGCCACACCTACACCTATTTCTGCCTCATAAGAGCAGTGTTTAGCAGGTGTGCAGGGTGTGGTTAGGGAGATATACTTATCCGAGGCGTTCCAGCTCAGTCCTCGGGGTTAGCAACGCATCTGTGGTTAACCTCAAGTAGGACCTTGATCTTTTCTGGGGTTGATTACAGATTCCATGGGCGGCAGTTGCCACTCACCATCAGATGGACTGCTTGTTCGTTTGCTACTTCGATTACATAAAAAAAAATCAAAAGAAAATATATTTTCTAAATCTAAGATAAAAGTGCACAGTTTTCTAAACACCATCCTTACTGAGTTAAAACCGGTTCTATCGTAGACCTAACTCGGGTGCATTATAAGCAATTATTAGATCAAGCCGGATTTATTATCACTGGAAATAGCGAAGCAATTATCCAATCTAGGAAGCATTTTGTGAAGTCTGGAATCCAATTCTTGGAATAGTGTTGAACAACTTCCGTGGATTGTGGAAAAAATAGCGGAAAGAAAGGAAAAATTTGAAAGTTATGGCGTGATATTTTGCTTCAAAACTGGTTACTGGTGATTTTTCTTGTCACGGCAATAATGACTGTAATATTTTTAAGATTCACTGAGATAATGTAGAAGAATACCCCATGTATTATAATAGAGAATTATAATAAAGCGTTATTAACTCACAGATTACCTCAATGAGATTCACACGCAAGTTTCACAGTTTTAAGGACTTTGCCTGGGCAGACATCTAAGCTTGTCCAACACTGTCAGATAAAGTCTAGACAAAAAAATAAATAAAACTTACTTCACTGGAATTTCAAAATTTGACTGCCACAGAAAACAAAAAAAAGGTCATTTAAGCTAATTAGGGATTGAAATTTATTAAAATCTTGCCTTTAAACCCCTATTTTTGTACGCCAAAAGTCGCTAAATCATGTCTAGCAACAAAAATTTTCTATAATCACTAAACCACTATGAAAAGTCGTAATTTCTAGAGACGAAGTCGCTAAATTGGCAACACTGACAGAGGTAGTTTCACTTAACGATGTTCTATGTTCATTGTATATAAATAACGTAATTAATGTTAAAAGTGTAAAGTTTCTTAATCGCATCTTTACCACAGAAGCTGAAACCGGTTCTGCGACAGTAGATCTAACTCGGGAGCATTAAAGCAATTATTAGACCGAGCCAGATTTATCGTCACTTGAATAGCAAAGTAATTATGTACGAGAAGGTATTAGAGTGTTGGGAATTGTGGAGTTTTGCTATTTTTGGAATGATGTTGACGATGTTGGATGTTGGCAAAAAGAAGTGCTATACGTAAGGAATGCTAACTATTGACGATCCGCATGGCGGATTGGCTACCATACCGGTCTGATGCGCTATGGTTCCCGGGTTCGATTCCTGGCTATACAGACATCTAAATGATGAGTTTAGATTTCTGTTCTGGATCTGGGTGTTTGTGTATTCGTGTATGTGTGTGTCCATGGCACCCACGACACAGGAGAAAATTCTACTGTGTCGTGTATGAGTGTAGAAAGCGTTTTAAGTTTTTTATATTGTGTGAAAAGAAGTAGGTAGCTCTTACGCGCTATTTTTTTGCAAAGCTGTTGTTAGAGAAAGAAAAATTAGGACCAGAGTCCACAAACTTGGACTGTAGCGTGTTACACTTTATACAAATGAGCAAATCTGTTTTACGTTCGAAACGTAACGTTAAGGCTGACACGTTTAAGAAACCTTACAGTTGCTTATGGACATTATACCGTCAAATGAGTCATCAATGAGACTTCGGTTCTTACAAAAACCTCTCCACGCTATTGTAGAGTACATGTTATCAGTGTTCGGTGATACATCGTAAGGAAGTTTGTTTCACCTACAAAGATGTGGTAAGAGTCTTCTTTTTTCTCAAAATTAGTACAAATACCACAATCCTGCTTTTAAAAAATCCAACTATATAACAGATTTATTTCAAATATGCAGATTTCCTCGAATTATTCTTCTCGTATTGCGTCGTATTTTCGCTTAACAAAAGCTTAAGCTATCCTATGTTTTGGTTTGTAGACTTTTAAACTCACCATCCGCTAGAGACTGTTCAACTTCGTTTCTAGGGATAGCAACGCATTATGAATGATCTCAGGACCTCATCGATAATACCAAGTCAATGTCAAAAGTTCATGGTTAGTAGTGGCCATTTTACGATCAGGTGTAATGATTGCTAAGGAGCAATTTTAATTAAGCTGATTTTATATTCAACAAATAACTTTGTGGCAAGATTACAGATATTCGAAATGTTTTATTGAATGTAATCGTTAGTCTTTTAACGTATCGCGGGCTACTATCAAATTGGCAAATTATCATTTAAAGCAAAACTACAAATGTCAAAGTGATTAATCATTCCCAAGATTAAGATAGAAAGGCAAAAATGTATCATTCAACTGTCGACTTTAATTTGAATAAATCACGGGTTCCAATTTTAAAATTGAATGAATAGAATTGATGAAGATCGAATGCTTTTGTGAACTCGTTCTTAACAAAACAAAGGGCAAAAATTACACTATAGTTCACTGAATGGTTGATTTTATCTTCAGTGGCGAACATGTCGTAAATAATTTATGAATGTATCTAGCTGATCCCCGCGGTTTCACCCGTGTTACAGAAGTAAAAAGGTCATATTTGACCATAAGTGATACCCGGCTGACCTGCGACGGCGCGCGCATGCGCGTGGTAATGCATTAAAAAAAATTAAAGTAGTTAATATTACGTCTTAGACCTTCAGCTTAGAATAGTATTACTACTGCAATTTATTTGTTTGTGATAAACAACAATGGGCGATGGACAAACAAAGATGAATATACAAACACCCAAGCCCAGAACATATATCTAATTTCATCATTAAGGTATCTCTCTGGTCGGGAATCGAACCCGGGACCCATTGAGCGTCAGGCCCTTATTGTACCTCTTCGCTCGTGTCGTCACAACATTTCTTAGGTATCTTGATGTATTTTAAACTACATATTTCTGTGATAGATTTAAACTTAGCTACTTTAAAATTTCATTGTTTACAAGTTATAATATTTATGGGAGAGGTGGCCCTATTCTTTGTCGGCTGTGCCTGCATTCGGATATTTCAGAAGGCTATTTGTCGTTACATATAATGTGATGGACACTCCTTCGATTGTTTTATGCTCGATTGTACTAGGGCTGTGGCTACTGTTATGGCAAATGAATTCCGTTAATTTTATTTTTAAATAGTTTTTGCCCGCGGATTCGCACGCCATAAATTTTGTCCTTCCTCTTATAAACCTTCCTCTTGAATCACTCTATTAAAAAAAACCGCATCAAAATCCGTTGCGTAGTTTTAAAGATCTAAGCATACATATGGAAAGACAGCGGAAAGCGAATTTGTTTTATACTATGTAATGATAGAGATGCAACAAACAACTTTTTCTTAAATATTGTATTAGAAAGTACTCGAGTCGTAATATTCTACGTGTGTGTTTTACATTTCAAATGTAAATTCAAAATATTTTAGGCTTACGTTAAATTAGCTTATGCAAAATAAGAACTGCATCAGGCACAACCGTAAATCAAAATAGGTTTAATCAGTTTTAGTTCTAATTTTATTTTATTACCTCACATAGTCAGATAGAAGAACATTATACAATATGTTTGTTGGTGTATTGATCGAAAATTAATTGTCATGTAAAATGTTTTTCCTGTGCTCCTAAAAATACGTTGAAAATTTTTAGCGCTCCGTTTATCATCGTATATTTTGACGTGTTTGTCAAACTACACGTTGCATTTATCGGATTTGTATCGGACGTTGTATTTGACAAACTCGTTTGTACGAACGACTATTTTTCAAATAGCGTGTAGTTTTTGATAGTTTATATTTGGTGAATTTCGTTGAATATTGGGTTTGTAATGTCTGATATCTAAATACGTGTCTCAGCCACAACACAATCAAAAAAAGACACGCAAGAAAATCCAACTGTGAGGGTATAATTTTAGAAAGCGTCTTAAAATAGTACATTACGATATGGGTAATCTAAGTTCCTTATTACTGCACGGCGTGAAGTTAGCGCCCGAGCAAAGCGAGGGTGATAAACGCCGTGCATAATAGGCAACTTAGGTCACTAGTTTCGTATTTTATTTTATAGTACGCGTGACATAAGTCCACTCGCACGCGAAAAGGCGTGCGTAAAGTGCGGGCTTAGGTCACAATATGCTATAAAAAATAATATTTTACAACCAACAAAAAATCGCACAAATTGCGTAAAAAGCTTCAAAATTTCATTTCGATATTTCCTTTAATGCAGCCTTACAACGGAATCTCAAAGAAGCTTTTTCTTTGCATTCGCTCAACTATCTCCAGTTATCGAGCAGGAAGTATCGCTTTTAACGTAATTTCCGAAACGGAAGCACCGTCCGTCGGGACCCAACTAATGGATTTTGTTCATACTTTTTCCTCGAATCGGTAGCTCGGGCGGCCATATTAATTTTCTCACGGATACCGTTCAATCTTCGCTGGCTCGCTTCAACGGAAAATTTGACTCAAAAATTTAATATACGAAACTTTGAAAAGGCGTGCCTGTCTCGCTTGTTACATTCTAGCTTTTTCGGCTAGCGTGGTTAATGAAGTCCAGGCAAAATATAATTAAAACTTTAAAATTGCAATCGTATTTCAATAAAGTTCAGACTATTATGATAATTACTACTATATCAGACTAAGTTAAGTGGTTTCATTAGAACCTACTAAAATAACCTGCCGCTTACATTTCTATTAAAAAAAAGTAAGCGTACCTCTTTCTTTTTTAAAGTCGGTAAAAATTGCTTTCACAGAACGGTCTCCATTAAAGCTTTAATTTAATCTATTAAATTAAAATAGTTCTAGTTTCATTTCCCTTCTACAGAATATCTTAATTGAAATGATTTTTTCATTAAAATCACCTCACTTTAAACGTCGCCTGCATAGCGAAATGCAGAATCAGACGAGAAAGGAATTCAATTAAATTCCCCAACTTTCCAGTTTTCAGTGTAAAAAGTCGCCCTCTATATTTCATTTTCGAGCTGTTCTTATTATTGTGAGGACTTAAAGGCGGACCTAATTTGATCTCACAATTTTCTTGCCGTCGGTCGCTGGCGGCTCAGTGTCAACGTTTCATTCGGATTACATTCGACCAATTTACTTGTGCTGCTCTTCCCAAACTTATTTCTTCACTGGAAAGTTTAAAATCCTGTGTTTGGAGGAACACTAAATTGGTGTGGAGATGCAACGCAGTGGTCATTCTGCTTCTGTCTGAGCAAGTTGAACATTTTCCAAGACTTTGCACTGTCATTATTAAAGGAGAATGAGAATTGTTATGGCTTTTGTATTATTAACAAGGGAATAGGGAGCATAACAAGTTATCTTAACTGTTTATGGAGACAATATTTCTTGTTCCGTAACTCAGATAGCGGAATGGGTCTTGAGAGCCTAAGTATGATGTGGTTTTGTTTCCGAACATAACGGAATATGGGATATCTGAAAGGGTAAGATAAGTACCATAATCCGTATAATATGTATTATATGAAACAGATATGCTATTAGATCATACCATTTACTCACTTGATTAGGTACGTAATAATTTCACTAGGGACCATCTAGTTTTGATCGTAATTAAAGTAGCGATTGAATATGCATACGCTCTATTGTTGTTAATCTCTGTCGTTCATAGGCCTTGTAATTAACCGCAAATAGGATTTAGATCCAATTTAGGGTGCGATACATAGGATTGATCAACGACAGATCATTGATCGATTTGAAGTCTCGCACAAGTTTTGCCTTGTCCCAAACAAATCCACAGTGTTTAATATTGTTCTAATAATGCCGTCCAAGAGATCTGCATCACAAAATTTTCTTCGTTTATTTCAGCACAAATGAACTTCCTCTTGAAATATTCCCAGAGCGCTATGACAAGGGTTTCTTCAAAAAGGTGCAAAAAGAGGTCTCCTTCAAAGGCGGTGATGCATTGGTGACTCCTCTGGTGTTGCAAATAGGCGATGGTGACTACTTTCATCAGGTCACCCGTCTGCTTTATTATTATAAAATCTAGGCTTAAAGCTTAAAAATGTAGGCTTAAGTATTTAAAAAATTAATGAATTTTTCGCCAAATATGAAAAAAGTACTAAAATTATTTTATAAAAATTCGAGCACACGTTATACATTTCATTTTGAAATAAACATTTTACTGCAACTTTTTAGTAAATATTATATGACGTTGGCTTTAACTTACTTAAAAGGTTTTCTACTTGGTTTGAAAAGCAAATTCACTCTGTATGTAAATAGTTTCTATTCTGTATCAAATAAAAATAATATTACATATACGGGAAAATTTTCTTGGCAAAAACTACAAAGCAAACTAGTAAATTTCTTCGTGCAATTTGCTCACTTATGCATTCTGTAAGACATTCATTGCTTCCTTTATCTATTCATATATTTTGAGTTTATCTACAGTGCTATTGTATTTTGAATGCGCTATTCTTTTAAAATACGGAAATGCCTTGTCCAAAAAAAATTTCGTTACATTTCACCCATGACTTCAGCTGCATAACAGTTATGCCATAACTTCTTCATACTTTTTAGAATTCTTAATAGAATTATTTGTATTGTGTTCGTCGAGAATGATTCTGTTTATGACATTTGCTGTAAGTATTATAATGGTTTTTGTTACCTGTAAAGTAAAACTCACTTTTAGTATAATAAGTTCATATAATATTTATTTTATTTTTATTTATTAACTAGCTGAACCCCGCGGTTTCACTCGTGTTTAAAAAGTAAAAAAAATACATATTTGAAGATAAATGTCATCCCGCTCTTCCGCGTAGACGCGCGCAAGCGCGTGGAGCGCGCGCTAATGGATTTTTCAAAAATTAAAGTAACTAATGTCATGCCTTGGACCTACAGCTATCCTCCAGTGAAAGTCCCGTCAAAATCGGCCCAATCGTTTAGAATATTAGCTCAGCCAAACAGACAAACAGACAATTTTTTTTTAATTG
>DWPV01000028.1:0-56855 GCA_018251915.1 Urbanus proteus proteus
AACCTCAGGTGATCTCTACTGAGCGTCATTACTATCCACGTTTAGTAAGAGAAGCAATAGAGATCAAAAAGCATCCTGACAACTTTAATAGAGAAGATGGTTTCAAGTTAGCGCAAACGTGGAATCCAGTGGTTAGTCTATGTAAACCACAAACAAGGCGAAGTTCAGTGCGGAAAGATACAATAAGTGTTGTGTGTCGTGATATGCTACCGAAAAAAGAAAAACGAACTAGACGTAGGGTAGATAGATTAATCTACCACTAGTAGCTGTCAACAGTTTCTCCCCGCCACCGCAGTTTCGCCGTGACCACGATCCATGTAACTGGGTCGAAATATCGGCAAAAGAAATAAAAAACCGCCTATCGTGAGTACCCGTTACAGGGTACTCTAAATGTTTACCTTTTCATGTTGCTGCACAAATCCTTTACGTTTCCTTGGAATAGTTACATCAATTTTAGACCTCACTAGTGTCATAGATGGAGTGATGAGACACACATGGGCCAGGCCTTCCTGCATGACAACGGCAGCAACATCTGCACTGGCGGCTGGGTCACAGGCCATATCAACCCGGTCCAGAGCAACTGAGTCCCATAGGACTTTGCATAGCACAAACTTTCTGTTTAACTCCAAATCGAGTGTGTGATATGCTCCCATCTGAAAGTGTAGATGAGGATTTTATATAGTAAATATGTTTTTTTTTCATGTGACTGAAAGATTAGTTATTATAGTACAATATTAACACATGAAACTTATGGTGGTTTCATCCATATAAAAATATGTCAATGGACATCCTAAAATTCTTACCATGCCATCCGAGCAGCATTGTTTTTTTTCAGTATTTTTTCCACCACCACGTGGGATTTTGAATTTAATTTTGAGTAAAAAGCAGGATTTTTTCATCGAAGATGAGACATAGTATGTAGAATAAATTCGCCGGAGAAAAAAAGGTAATTCATACTTTTTAAGTTTCTGATTTAGGAGATTAGGATAGAGTGGGACCGAGGTTGTCCCACCCGTCACACTAAGTTTTAGTTGAAAAAGCGGGACTGTCCCACCAAACTCGGGACTTCAGGCAAGGCTACCTGCGAAGCATGGAGCACCAAAAGTTTTGGGAAAATCAGTGACCCATACAACTTTTAACTGTACACAACATTTCTTTACTTTGTAGATGTTTTAAATTCAACATAATTCGCGGTGATATGCATGCACAAAAAAAATGAATTAATGAATTAATGATACTTGAAAAAAATCAGTTTTGTTTATACCTTGACATACTGATTCTCCACAATGTTCCGACCTTTTAACCGCAGCACACACGCTTGTGTATCGAAGTCTATGGTTTCCACTGTTATCGTGAGGGTGGTCCGTACTCGGCTGCTCGTTGACGAGCCAGTTGAGGACTCCGTTTGGACCTTCCGTACAGTAGACGCAGTAACTGCGTCCCCTTCCGCGATAAGATTGTACGCATGCCACATGTCTTCAGGCTCTTCGGGCACCAAACCGATACTTCTAAATACGTAGAATAGAATTAATATTATGATAGGTACTAAAAATCTCGGGTTAATTCAAATAAACAACAACCATACGCACCCGCTGCCATCTCTCTCGATGTTTTTGTGAATTAGTTTCATTTTGATACGCGTTAATCAATGTGAACTCATTTTATAGGAATATTGGACTTTAACTGTAACTTGAAGCTGAAAATTCCAAGACACATCACCATAAAATTCACATTTGATTTAAAAATCCACGATTAAATGACATTACAACTAGGAATGACAGATTTCGTTTGTGTCACATTTGTCAATTACAAAAAAATTGATTAATCCATTGTAAGTAGAAATTTAGACCATATTTCAATCCGAATAGTTTTCATTTTCGCTAAAGAATTAACAAAGGTCCGTATCGCGAATACCTATAAAATTTAAGATACGGTGTTGCTAGAACAAAGAAAACTATAAATTTAAAAATATTCAATATTTCAGAATATTGGCTATTAAAAAAATCTAATTACCTTAATACTACTAAATAATTATAATTCGAAGTAATGATGCAATTTTATGGCACTTTTCTTTGCAAGAATTCTTTGACCTACAATCGAGCTGGCGGGCAAGCAATGTACTGTCAAGTTTTGCGTCTTGTCTTCAATCATCAATGTATTCTTCAGTTACAATTTTCGTGTTGTGTTCAACGTCTGACTGGATGATATCGTAATTTGTAAATGTTTTGTGTTTCTTTAAATGCTTTTCTCATATCTCCAGGACTATTTCATATGTTAACCGGGTTCACCTAATTCGTTTTAGTCAGTGCTTTTAAATAATTACAAAATGAGTTCAGTGCAAACATATTACGTGTAGTGATAACGTTGTCAAGCTCAGCTGGGTCCGACGCGAGAAGCGGTAAAATTTCGCGTGTTTTTCTAAGTCACGGATAGCACTTTTTGTGCTCTAATTCCTCGCTCAAGGTATGCAGTTACATTTTTCTTCTTCAGTTTACTCTGGTGGGGAAGTTTTACGACGTAGTATTAAAAGCGCAAATAATTGCACGTTATAAAACAAATAATACACGTGTCTTTTTATTGTTATTGCAACGGTTTCGTGCAATAATTTGAAATTAACGAAATTTATAAACAAAAATTTATTTACATGTTTGCGTGGCCGTGATCCAGATTGCGCGTCCTCTCAATGCGCGGGAACTCGTGATATTTTTAGTTTATTAGTCGTGAGTTTATTTGAGTCGCGTTGCGTTGTTTTCGTCTTTATTACGCTACAAAACCGTAATAGCTGTTTTCGGCGTAATTACGATGGGTTCGTAATTGGATAAAAATAAAGTGTAAAAAGTGCTTCATCATGAGTGACACGCAAGAACCGCCACCGGGAGTAGCGGCGCCACCTCCAGCTCCATCATCAACGTCTTCGGATGCTGCGTCTTCAGTCAGCACCACAGCTTCCACTGTACCAAGATCAGACCATCCAAGGCCCACAACCCTTCCAAAGCCATCAGGACTGAAACCTCCGTCTAAGATTGGCCGGCTATGCTCCAACTCAGCACCAAAGCCAGCGGTCCCCATCTCTCCGAGAACTGGTGAGTTCAATTTAATACAATAAAACTAAACATTTATTAGCTATTTTTGGCATGAAATTTTATTATTGAAAGCGCAAACTGCAATTGACAAGTAACATGTTACCTTCATTTTTAAATTAGTTGTTGATGCATTATTTCTATACTGCCATTTTATACCATATAAACATATTGTGACATCCATATTTCCAATTCACAATACACAGACCAATTACAAACAATCTTGAAATCTAAGACCTATTAATTCCATTGTTTTCATGTTTAATTAGTCTTAATCAACAACAATGACTGTCACAATCTTTGATGCATAAGCACCTACATAAGTAGTGTTAAATTTAATTGAAGTGTTTTAAATTTTGTCTCAGTAGGACTTCTATATTTAAAAAGTATCAATAAGTTTTCAAACAGAACAGAACAGTTTGTAGGGCAGGGTTTTGTACGTATAGAATGTTTCACAGACTCCAATATTAAGAAAATGGTATCTAATGTTTTAAATACCTATGATGAAATTAACCTAGTTCCATAGTAGCAATTATTGACGGGCAGACTCCATAAATTTTTACATTGAAAACTGTTTTGTGTAATAGCAGCTTATGGAATCAGCTGCAACAATTTTTATCTCACTCTTGGACTATAGCTTCACAATAATATGCTAAAATAGTAAATATGTAAAAAATCCCTACATAAATAACGATAAAAATAAAAAAATCCTACATATACTTATGTCAATATTTTGTAACGGTAAAAAAGACGTACTGTTCAATTATAGTTAAATAAATTTGTTACAAGAAAAATAAACCTTTTCTATCTTAATAAATTATGAGTTAGTAGTTAGGTGGATAATAATAAAAAAATGAGAGATTTTTTTGTGTAATTAATTTTAACTTTGTTCCTCACTTTATTCTAGTATTCATTAACTGTTGTGGGAAATTCCAAAGAGAAAATTAACACATCAGCTTTTTATTATTATCATTGTTATTAGTACCTATTGGAATATAGTGTTTGTGACAATTTCATCCAGGGAATTAACAGTCTCCCTGGGAAATTATCTATTAACTGCTGTCAGCGACGGGCACAGTCTAGTGGCGATACAACGGTAAAATGGTAAAACCACTGATATAGGGCTTAAATATCTAGGGAGGCCTTTTTGTGACGAGAGGCAAACCTTCAAAAGCGACGCCGATCATGTGGCATTTTAAACCCTGCCCCCGGTGGCCGTCCTCGGTGCTGCGAAAAGAGGACTCCGTGATCTCAGTGAGGAATGCCAGCCGGGGTTCTCTGAGCGCGTTGCCCCATCGGGCGAGCACTGTTCTCATCGCACAGTCGGGTTCACGTCGATATGCGACCACATATCGTCGCCCTTCCCGGGATCGCTGGATGGACGATTAAAGTTCCCATTCTAGCAACCCTGAAAGCCCCCTTTTAGTCGTCTCTTACGAAATGCAGTGGATACCGTAGCCCTATTCTGGTCCCGGAACTACAGCGACAATCTAGGGAAGGCCTATGTCTACCATAAATATTGTTGTTCAAAAAGTCAGTTTATGCTACCTACTACCTATTATCTTTCTACAAAATATACTTTTGTTCTAAAAATTTGCGTGACATTTAAATACCCAAGAAAAATTGTTTCATTATACGCGAGGATCAGTAAATATTATCGTTATGAAGCGGGTAATACCGCGAGCATTTACCTATTGGTTAGATCATCTCTGCTTATTTATAACGATGAGATGTTATTCGATGCGACGACCTCAACATAACGAGTACAGCTCGATTGTCGTCAAAATAAACGTCGAAACTTATAAACGCAGCCTTGAACTATTCAACAGGTTTTCAAGAACCCAAAATGCTAATATGACCATAGCTAAACACCGTTTGGTATTACTGTTGAATAATTAATGTAAGATATTACTTCTTTCTATCTATATCTGTGCTTTTATTATTTTTGGAACATTATAACATGTGGCTTACTATTTCAGACTAATTGAGCCTTACCATGTCTGTAATGTTTTACGTTTAGTTACAAAAAAATCATGAATTAAGTAAAATTCTACAAGAATTTCATTGGTTATCCTGATTTTATTTTGCAATGCAGTGTAAAAGAATCTCCTTCGCGTAGAAACCGGTATAGTGAGATAACTTTTGATATAACAAAAAGATAACAAATTTTATCCACAAAAACATTTAAGAGAAAACTTCGAAATCTGGTACGTCAACTTTTATAAAATACATAAAATGCTTTTGACCATTTGAGGAATTGTACGAAAATAGCCCGTGAGACACATTGTTTGTTGTTTATTTTGTTTATTTACTCCAAACAATTTGCAATTTGCAACATTCAAACCGTTATGCCATGTTTTAGGCGTTCACCGCTACCACGCGTCTTAACTTTCCTTTCTAACTGACGTCACTTTATTAGTTATTAAGATAACGATCTAGTTTGGCAAGCCCATTGTTTACTATTTTTTAACGGGTCAATACGTGACGGAGGCAAAAAGTTACATCCTGTTATGCCTCACTTCCAACGAGCACCGGTTTTCTATACGGCCTTCGTCTTAACAGTGTCTTAGAACTATCGATACCGTTACTTTATCAACTATGAGGAAGGCGGTACTAGCATTTTATTTACCTTATTAAAATGGTTAACGCGAATTAAATAAAGCAATCCATTATAATTCATTATACATGTATGTATGTGTTTATAAACGGAGCAATTACTAGAACTTGATTGTGGTATTTTAATACTTACAACTAATGAATTAATGTCCAGTTGATAATTTAAACGTAATTTGCAATAAATTACTAAATTGAATGACTAATAATACGACTCTTGATTTCAATGAAATAATTTGCAGCGATGTAACTACATAAGTGTACTATGTAGGTGCGTACCTACCTATCAACTATAGTATAGTATAGAAGTATAAAGTTTCGCACGACGCACTCAATTGTTTTTAGTTAGATGAGCACATCGCGTCGCGCATCGAGTGCAGACCCAGATAAATGCGGGTCAATTTCGCAATGGGGTCTAATCTAATCCCTAGGCAATGCTTTCAAGGTAACACATTAGCAATTCAATGTGGACATTCCAATTGATTATCGTGTGGATTTCATTTGTTTTGATTCAAACTCACCTGCGTCGTGATCGTGAGTGAAAAATAAATACCTAATTGACCAAGCGCGAGTCGGACTGACGCATGGATGATTCTCTACAACGATATGTAATTACATTTTTATTTTTAGTAAATTCCGGTTTGCTATCACAATAGCTGTAAAATATTGTTATTATTGAACCTAATAGGGACACGGTTTACATTTACAAAAAGCAAGTACATACTTTTGAAAATGTAAAGCGTGTCCCTATTACGGTTCAATAGGTAAACCGAAAAACGTCGATAATCATCGTATTTTTTGTAAGGGATCTCCCTTAATTATTTATTTTGTTTAGTCAGTAATTAATTAAATTTATTATATATTGTTATCGCGGCTATAACTATAAACACTTTCGTACTTAAAATGTCATTAATGAATGTCAGTAATGTGTCTAGCTATTACGGTTCCAAAGATAGCGCATTATAACAATCTGACAAACAGCGGAGGCTCACTAATAGGGTCCCGTTTTTACCCTTTGAATACGGAACCCTAATAAGCGCGTGCTTTAGCGGAGGTCTGCAACTTGTCTGCCATTGTTCGGAGTCCGAAGGTGTTCACTTTCCCCTCAGGCGAGCATGACGTTAGCTCCGCGCATCACTAATTCATCTGATGCGTATGGCCGAGTTAATAGGTTATTTGCATCTATTCATGCAAAACATTGTTGAGCTGAACAGCTCAGTGATACAATTAGGTTATTTCGATATTCATTTATACGGATTCCGGTTCGAATTCATTACGCTAAGAATTTGTGACGTGCGAATAAATATTATCACTAGATATAAAGATATTTTGTGTGAGTAAATGAGGAAAAATATTTACTTTATTGAGTATTCTTCTAATCGGCAGTTGACCAACGTGGTTAAAGACCACATCCTTCTCTCATTTAAGAAAAAAGTATTGTAGTACAGTAATAGTTGCATAATCAGCTGAAACTTTTTGTAACTTTGTGTATTGCACGTAATTTCCACTCGCAAATAGTAATTGATTTGTGCAAATATCTCGAAATGTCGGGTTTCGAATTCAATTAAAGTGTGAAACGCTTGTGTTAACGAAGTTTGACAATCATTTAACGCTGATTAAATTGTATCAGCGCAACTCAATCGTATCTGGAGCAAATAATTAAGTTTGACACTAAATTATTGCGTTATCGAAACTTCTGTCTGCAGCAAATTGATTCATCATAAATATTAATTTACTTCACGTGTACAGTATTCCATGTTTATTAATTAAAGGCGCTAGCTTTCAAACAAAGACGTAGGTAGGGTAAAGAGCCTTAAAAAGAAGCATTTGTTTACAATCTCGCCTCATCTCGTGCGGTTTTGCAATGGTGCCTAATGAAGAAAGACGCGGAGGCGTCATTTCCTACACACACGTACAGCGTCAACGCGGCAGGCGCCTTCCGGCGAACGAGATGAGGTCCTAGATTGTATCGACATACCTACGTATACTAGGAGGCTTTCTCCAAGCATACGGCCCACCCAATCCATCATTGCACAAAGCGGTTCTCTCTCGCTTCCTTTTGCATTATCATCAATAATACGGCGCTTACTTCGCTCATTGTGTTCCATTGTCCGTCGTGAGGTGGTCACAAATGATAATTCATGAATTGAAAATCCAGCTACCTATTCTTCACGGGCATCTTGCATCGTTATTTATCTGTCGCATGTCCGTTCCACAGATATTTATCATTACTTTTATCTGTTATTGTTTATTTTTTACCCAGACCAGGAAGTCTCCAAGGTCTAATTAACTGTAACTTTCATATTTCTGTAATTGTTTTTTTTTATGTCTATCGAATACAATCAAGAAACGTGGAATGTAGGCTTCCTGAATATTCAACTTGAATTTAATATAGAATTCCTGTCCAAAACCTATAGATAGCTAAACATATAGTTCTACTTGTAGATGTTATAATTGTATTGGTATTAGTAAACATTACATGACTATAACATAAACTATTTAAACGTACATTAATATGCAATAATTTATCAACATTGCTATATAAATCAAAATTGATACATATTTATTGAGATTTAAACTAAATATCACTTTACAAGTGCTTTATCTTTCAACAATGTTGTTTTTGGTCCATTTCGCTTAATCCTTATTGAGTCCGGCGTTAATTATACGGAGTTATTCAAACGAGGCAGATAGGAATCAGTCACCGATATAGATTAATGGCAGTCGTTTAAGGGCGTTATCTCACTCGCGATTTGCGAGGTTTCCATTTTACGAGGTCCGTAGCGAACAGGGACATCAGGCTAATTGCCGTCAACATGCTACAAGTAACACGCGGTGTATGCAAATTATTTAATTACGTAGTATTGATTGTAGTAGATACATATATGTGTGTAATTATACAATGAGATTTTAAGAAATAACCACACTTTGTGCGATGCTAGCGCCATACGATTTACTGTCTTAGCGGTATGCTCAAAAAATATATAAACACTCGGAATACACACTTCAAAGAGACATGTGTTAATTGGACGGTATTCTATCGTATATTCATAATTTCAAGTGCTAAAATAATTTGGTTAAAGGGGAATCGAACTGAAATCTGGTAGCTGACAGTAGACCTGTGTGATTTGTAATCAGTAGCGCTTAACAGGTAGAAATTCTTACTTGTACCTAACTACTTAGATTTCTCCAACTCGCCAATAGATGGTGCTACTAGTATTTCTGAATCACCGTACATCTTCGATATAAACTATCTCTGAATTAAAATTTTCGATGCAAGTACAAAGTTTGGCGGAACGGTTACCATACCGGCGTGACGCGTTTGGGCCCCGGGTTCGATTTCCCGGCCTGGCAGACATCTAAATGATGTATTTTGATTTCTGTTCGGGTTCTGGGTGTTTGTGTATTCGTGTATGTGTATGTCCATGACATCACGACACAGGGGAAATCCTACTGTGGCGCTATGAGTGTAGAAAGCGTTTTAAGTTTTTTAAAGTAGTGTGGATTTATCGCAGTGTTAACGTCACGTACACTGTACGTACTCGCGTTGGGTTCGTATCGAAAACGTTAGTAACGGAAGCCGTACAGCATACGATAGCAAATCACGGCTACCATCAGCTCAAGCAACTATTAACGTTAACAGATTCGATTATCCAACTAGATAACGGACAAAACAAGTTTCAGAGACCAGGTTTACAATTAATTATTTATTAACTACTTTAAAATAGATTGGTTTGCATTAATCATGCTTAGGTTTTGATTGATTTGATTGAATTTTAATGTGACAACAAAAGTAGCCTTGGAGAAATCGTGACAATTATTAGATAGTACAATCATAAACCTATTAATATGCATACCGTTTGAAAAATACGTCTATATTGAAAAACTAGATGATTCTCGCGGTTTCACCCGCGTTTAAACGTAAAAAAGAATACATATTTAAACATAAATGTCATCCCGCTCTCCCGCGACGGCGCGTGCATGCACGTGGAGCGCGCGCTATTAGATTTTTCAGAAACTAAAGTACCTAACCCATGTTACGCCTTAGACCTTCAGCTATCTTACATTGAAAGTCCCGTCAAAATCGGTCCAGCCGTTTAGAATACCTCAGCCAAACAGACAGGCAGACAGACATTTTTTTAAAATTGCATTTTCGTTATAGGTGTCGTGTATACAGTCATATGCAAAGAGTAAAAATTATTATTTTGAAATCACAAACAGACACTGCAATTGTATTTATTTATATAGATACGTCTATATAATATCGCCATATCACATTCGAATTTATTTTGCTTTTAAAAATCTATAGGTATTAATTAGTGTAACATGTTCACGTTTTAAGGAAAAGTCCAAAACAGGTCTCCATTGTATTGTCCATTGTTTTCGAAAATACCTTAAAGGCATTTTACAACAGTGAAACTCAAAGCGTGTAAGCCTTTCATGTTTATTTCTTGTTACTTTCTAAATACAGTAAATAAGTGGTTTGAATTATGATTTTTGATTTTGGAGGTTTGCTTACTTAACTTTTTAGAAGGAATGTACCTATACCTACATACTGCAGTGTACTTACAAACGCAATAAATGTTACTCAGGAAGATGCTGCTAACATTCTCTTCCATTTTTTAGTTCATTACTCGAATCATACGACATCCGCCGGAAAAGGGAGTGATGATATACAAGACCGACACCACACGGCACACTTAGCAGTCTATGAATTTAATTCTTCCTATTCTGAAAAGTAAAGAGACCCGTGTCTAGCCAAGAAACGATAAGTGGTCGAAGACTGACAGTCAGTCTGTCGGTCTTCGACCACTTATCATTCCTATGGCTAAATGATTCTAAAACTATTCTTTAACGTTGTTCATCAACTGCAATGACGGCGCTACCGTTATACAAATGTGTGTTATTAGTAATCACTATTTGAACACCTGTCGACGAAATCATTGACAGTAACAGAAACTAGTTCATCATTAAAATAATTCTAATGGCGGTATCTCTTTGAAATTATTTACATTCGAACAATCTTCATTTTTCATTAGTCACTTTTCGATTTACTTAATACAATGTGGTGCTGGTTATGGTGTGCTACCTTCGTAGTACTTACGTGTGAGGAGTACGTAGGTACTACGAAGGGGTACGTAGGGATACAAGCGGTACTATGCGATCCAAATAAGAATAGGAACGAAAATGACCTTGAAGTGAAATATTTACTTGAATAGTAAGATTTGGAAAAAATAAAGTATTCTTTACATATAGGTAGATATATTTATGAAATTGTAGAATTTAGTAGAAATAGTTAAAGTTAATTATGTATTTAGATTTTTTTTGAAACCTTACTATTCTGGTAAAGCATTTTAGTTGAAGGTCATTTTCGTTCCTATTCTTATTTTGATCGCATAGTACCTTTAAAGCTCGAAACGAAACAATCGTAGAACTTCCTGTTCTGGAAAACTTTGTCCCTAGTTAGGCTATGCAATTTTGATGACTGCAGTAAATGAATAAAATCGCAGGAAGACTACTACCCCACTACTAAGACTACTTCCCCACTGAACTAAATCATGGCATCCACCGGAAGACAGGTACAGATGCTATTGTCAGCTCACATTACGAGTTGTATTGATATGGTAGTAATTATGAACTAGACTCTCGATATAACTATCACTGCTATAACCAACACAAGCTAAAGGAAAAGTAACTCTACTTCCAACGTTGCTATGAGCAGTGTTGGTTTTCAGTTTGATGTGGTAGGCACCACACAAAAAAAGCACCTGTAACTGACCCCAAAATAGACTCTTAGAACTGTATTTGAACAATCATAGATTTACGATCTATTCGCGTTGTGGATATCAAATATTCCCGTCGCCTTAAGTTTTATGTCAAGTAACCAACGATCATGCGATCCAAAGCTTTTAAGAGGTCAATGTAGCTAAGTGGTGTTGTCCTCAATGCAATTTGGACTCACACTTACCCACCTATATCTATGATTGGAGATTGCAAAGAGATTATTAGAATACAGTTAATATTTAAATGGCTGGCTATAGATCAGTTACAGTAAATCCATAGATAGGGTTCGATAACCTCCAAAATTGATAATTACCTAGCTTGTTGCTAAATAATATAATGTAAAATAATTTAAGTAAATAAAAGTATTATAGGTGTAGAATGTATCATGTAGAATGTTAACTGAAAAGAAAACGAACCTATATTGGAATCAGTGTTTACGTCAACAGCTGGCCAATGAATCATCGATTACGAATACATATAAGTTTAAGCCTTAAACTGCCTTTCTTCCTTCACGTTGACTGATAAGGTTTTCGTATTTTGTATTTTTAAATTATCTTTTTAAGAATTAAATTATCATTATCGTTAAATATCGTTTTTATAATGGCTTCACATCACACTCGTCTCCCTCAAAGTAACATCATCAAATGACATCATTAGCTATTTAATTTTAATTACTGGTATTTTAAATATTCAACTTATTTTTAAAGCTTTTTAAAATTTTAATTTAATTCAACCTTTTATAAATTTTCTGTAGTAACTACCTACTGTAGTTAATATATAACTTAGATCCAGACAGAACTAAAACATAATATAATTATTTCTTAATGGAAAATATTACACAGATTTTCGTACTTTTCCCTGGAGCAAGATAATTTTTCATTTCTCGTTCCAATTTACTGGGGTGGTGGTTATAAGTTTTCATTTGCAGGATTCGCTTAACTGAAGAGTAATTGAAGCCTCGGAGGCTTTAAGCGAGGAATTGGCTAAGCTAACTACACATTTTTAAAGGAATAAACATCCACTAAGTTTCAAATACTCTTTTAACCATTATACAGTATTATATTATCCGAGAAAAAATAATCAAAAGTTACTTATATAGGTATAATTTCGTCCGAAAAATTCCATCAAAAACAGGTTAGTAACTGTCAAGATAGGTCCGTTAATACTGATATTTTTTGTGTATTAAGAAGCTGACCGTCTGTATTTATTTGTATTTACTTTGGTTTTTAATTTATCTCTTTCTTTTTTATATTGTTTAACATCTTTCCACGATAGTTGTAAGTTAACTAGAAGTTATTTAGTAAGTACAATCAGACAATTTTATTTTATGTACCTATTAGTATACACAAGTACGACCTTCAATAATAGATCTAGCGATCATTCACTCGTTGAACCTTGGCCTATGAGCTCGCACGCGATCTTCAGATCGATGTTACAAATCCTGAAAAATACATTTAATTCTGATAGATAGATCTTTGGAATCACTAGTCTGAATTTTTATACCTTTTAACGTGAGTACCTATAAAGTAAGTTTCATTAGGGTACTAATAGAAAGTTCTACCTTCGATTTAACGAAAATTCTTCGTAGTTAATTAAAAATATTTGAATGCTAAGTGAATTACAATTTGGACAATTTAGACACCTGACACGTTTTTTAAGATCACCTAAAAGGAAAATAAATATGTATTTAATTTTTTCCTTAAAGTATCATTTACCTACATGGGTGACCTTACCATTAACAAAAAAACGCCCTTTATAAATTTAGTTTTTATTACTCTCGTGAATATCCTTCTTTCCAAACCAAGACACCGAAAAAATATTATAGTATTATATGATGAAAAATCGATTCACTCATCGATGTCTCAGTTTTGTAATATAACTACTCCCTTTCTAGCTCAGTTGAGAGGAATCGCTGTTATTTGATGCATTGGCATTTACAATATCATTGCATGCTTCATTGGGTTGGATATGTGACATTTATAGGTCACTTTGAATCAGTAATGTTCGCGTCTTCATAAATAAAATACTATACAATTAACTATACAGGACTTTGAAGCTATGCACTTTGGATGTGCAATATACGATTTATTTTAGTAGGTAGTAGTGGTACTTTAGGAATTAGGTATTGAAAGTTTCTATAAAATTTTGTCCTGTACCTATATCTGCCCAATTCTTGGTCATTTGGTTACTCGTATTGATAGACATGAAGCCTATCTTATATCTATACTTTTCTCTTCCGAGGTATGTTACCCATTGGAAGATTTACTTCCAAAATAATAACTCAGATTGAATGGTCGAAAACAATATAGGACTTCGTAGTTTTAATTGGATTTGGCAGTTTTTAGTAGTCCTCGGTAGTATGATTTATCAAAACTTTAGGTGAAACTCTTCTTTTTGGATCTAATAACCCATGGAACGATGAACCGTGGACATCAGTGGTTACTTAGCATCAGGTATACTGTTGCTAGCCCGTACTCTAATTGTATTCACTTCACTCACGTCGTGTTCACTGTTGCTCGTATAAAAGAACGTCTCACAATCCGGCCCACCGAAATTGCTCAGTATTCACAATAATTGCATTGATATTCAAATTGAACCTACCTAATATTAGGTGCAACCAGTCCACCTTGGAGTGGAGCATTCAACGATCAAATGTTATCGACATACGGGCATGATATTTTAACTTCGCAGACAAATACCAACCGCTTTTGTTTATGTTTTGCTAGTAAATTTACACAAAATACAATACTAATATGTAGAGTAGCAACGAATGTCACTGTAGTAGTAAAATACAAAGCAAAGATCGTAAAACGATACTAGATTCTATCTAGTATTGACCTAGGGCCTTGGTGTATTATTTATTGTTCTTGGCGCGCTAATTAGAGCAAGCATGTATGGACAACAGATAAACGTAAAAAGCAGCCAGGAAATTTTAGTAGGACCATATGTATGTCATTTTACTGAACGGAAATGTTTCGGGGAGTCTTATTTATTGTAGGTATGTTAAAGATGTACTACACATTACACCGAATTCTCCAGAGATTTCCTCCGTCTACAAGATACAGTAAGTTTCAATTTATGAAGATGACTTGCTAATCCATTTCTTGAATACACTCGTAATGCCTACAGCGGTCTATTGATATAAACGAAGGGAGGAAAGCAATAAAAGATATATGGGACTTTAACACTGTTATGTGGTTGGATCACGTGATATAATCTCATTCCGTTAAATTTTATAGGTTGTTGACTATATTGCGTTGTCGAATAGCTCAAATTTCCTCTACATTTTGTGTATCATCATCACCAATATCATAAATAGTACCTTCTCATTGCATAGACAATAGAGTTGTAAATATAGTTGTTGTCCTTGTTGTTCAGTATGGTGGTCAAGCGAGGATATTTAGTTAATAAATTATAAATTTGTTTCTATCAGTCTGTTTGTACCTTTGACGAACATTGATTAAATAGTAACAGATCATACAAAACATAACGTAGATCACCGGTTTTTTTATGCCAACCTGCGGTGCCAACTGCGCTAGTGGACATCTATAATCAATTACAGACAGGATTAAAAGAGTCCCACCTGAGTTCCGCCACTGATACCTAGCTATCTATGAGGATTAAGTTGGGACGCTTCGTATGTCTCTCCAATAGTCTCCCAATTAGAACGCAGCCGAGGTTAACACATACACAGGATATTGTTAGTTGTAATTTAGTAGAAATAGATGAATCGGTTTTGCGACAGTTGTAAATGGTTCTTCCAACTTTTACAATTGAAACAATAAAAATGTGGACACGGTAAACACGTCTAACATTCTTTCTTATTATTTTTATAAGTATTGAATATATGTATTTCCTTATTTTGATTTTAAGTAGAATGTTTGTAGGGACTAATGATTAAGTAACTTGCTCCTCACGACCAAACAACATCGTGATACAATTCGTTGCTTAACCTCATCTGTAAATTCAATTACAT
Organism: Urbanus proteus proteus; assembly: GCA_018251915.1. NCBI lineage: Eukaryota > Metazoa > Arthropoda > Insecta > Lepidoptera > Hesperiidae > Urbanus > Urbanus proteus. Next base: position 15,454 of record DWPV01000028.1, read on the forward strand.
TTCCACTCCGTGTATGATTCCGTGCTAGTTATTAGAAATAACGAACGCTCTTAGATTCAATAGGTACTCTTATACCATTGTTTTGTTATTATTACTATTCCTAGAATGATGAAATATGTATTTGTTTAAGTTTGTTTTGCCTTCATCTATTTTACTTACTAAGAAATATAATTTATGGCCAATATACCTAGATTTATGACGGACGAAAATAGATTATACAAACATAGGAGAAGTTTGTTGTACAGTGTATATCAGACAATTTAATATTCTTTATAATTAGCTTATGCCGGTGGCATTATCTGTCGATAGTGGACGCAACTTGCGTGTTCAACATGATTTATTTTTACTAGGTATTAAATAAAAGTTCATATTACTATTTTCGTAATCTTAAATCATTCCAATATTTTTTTTCATAAACAACCTAACAACAGTTCCACAATAAGTAGAGAGGATATTCAGAATGTGGGGCCGAATATTTAGGCTTGAAAATTTAGGCATATATACGAATCGCAATGTGGATTTGGCAGACATTTGGTTCTCTCTTACCCCACAGGACTACAGCCGACTAAATTAACTGCAATTGTAAAACGAACCTTGCCTCTAGGAAAATAGAGCATCACTTAGCTCGGTGCACCACCAGAGTGCTCGTATGCGACAAATTGATTATGCGGGAAACGACGGAGGGTGAGACGAGTATCTGTACCTCCCAAAATATCTATATTAATAGATCCATCTCTATAGAAGTGTAGGCTAAATTTACTTTGGCAATTGCTTCAATGTATCTAATGCCATGTATTAACGATCTATAGATGGTATATAGGTATGAATATGGATATTGGCATTTAATATCAGATCGTTCAACTTCCATGCCGTTTTACTAATCATCATGACATTTGGCGTATTTGTTGTTTCATGAAGAAGATTTTTGTGCAATCAATTTTGTTTTATCTGACATATTCCGTCCTTTCATACATTCATTACTGTTTTGCTGGGCATAGGCCTCCCCAATGGGCGTTTTTGGCAATAGCATTTGCGTATAGATAGTTACGTGTTGATAACCACAGTAGGTGTTGATGATACACAGGAAGCTTGCCCATCTCCTGGATGTTGTTCCTTAGTAACTGGAAATGGTGCTAACTCCAGCACCATACGCCAATCCGACATATTAAGTCTACTACTCGTAATGTAACGGTTGCGATGTCAAAAGCGTGAGCTCAAATATAATTAAACACATATTTGCTAAATTATCCCTAGAATTTCTTTGATATCTATTTTTACTTCTAATGCAAAAAGCCCGAACTAATATAACATTACACTGATTTATTGATCAGCTTAGATACATATAAAACTGACAAAATGCTTATTGTAAACATGGAAATTAACTGAACAGGTTTTGCAAAAAATAATATTCAAAACGTTAACGTAATCTTGAGACGTCAGAAAATATTCCTTTGTCTCGCAATTCGTCAAAGAACATGCGAAATGTAAACAAAATTTAGTCACTCTGAATACCTATTATTCTGTTTTAAAAACAGTGACACCATGAAATATGTCTGATCGCTGAGAAAACTGTAGCGACGTCGGTTTAACTCAAGGTTCCTGTTGCATTATTAATGTCGGACTAGTGATATCATTCACATATTTAGAATTATGTATATACGTGTGACCATCGAGATTGATTTCGCGCTTTGAAAGAATTATTACAATATCGCGTTTTGCATCACAAAAACTATACACATTTTGTATCAAAAAAATCCATCGTTGTGATGATGCCTTGTTTTCTTTCCTTTTCGTTTCGTACTTTTCCAGAAAATATTTTAAAATAAATTTAAGTTAGTCACCTTTATTTTTAACCATTAAATTATGTTTAGTCTCACTTATCTTGAAAATTGGATGGATGAAGTTGGCCATAAACAGTCAGCTTACTTACGTAGAGAAGGTACTTTTGCAATGTATGGTACATACTCTAACGTAACATAATTATCATATGTAATCTCACATGTCCGTGTAAGTAACCTGTTCTTTCACCGGACACGGATTTTGTGCAGGTGATCCGATATTCCCGTAACTTGACTCTGTTGAAATCATTAGTGGAAAGTGTTCCGGCCTGCCGCTCTCGGCACGTGTGGAAACTGATACCTTTCAGATAGGTATTCCTATAGTAAGATTGTGAATCTTATCGTATTACAATTAAAGTACATGCCAGCTTAAGCATCTGAAGACACGTTTTTACGTAGATACCTATAATGTATTTACGAACGAAACAGGGACTTATAATAATAATAATAATAATAACGTTTATTGCCAGAACAGTTGAAATTACACAGATACATATTTACAATACAGACATGGCAAAAGGAAACGGCTCAGCCTTGCTGACGCGAAATCATGTGATTCGAGTAGCGCTGTTTTTCAGCCGCTCCCGTACTCCCTGTGATGTTAGGCGGGATAGGGGAATCGCCGGCCGCTGAGGTTTCTTCTGGCATATGAGATCCGAGTGTGTGCGTGTGTGTGTCTGTGAATGTGTGTGGATGTCTGTGTGTGTGTGTGTGTGAGTGTGTATGATCTGTCTTGTGCATATCCAAAACATGTATGTGTTACATATAAGTTGGTGATTTTTTGTTATCTATCTAATTTCTAAATTAATCTAATTTGCAACCTTGCGTATCATCCAATCTTTATGTATTAGGTGCGGCGATCAAAGAGAACTCTGTTTAAATATAGTATGCTAACAATCGGTAGGTAAACATAAGTCCATACTGGACGAGTGTACGTTCTGTACGTGACTTTGGTCGAAGCATTACCGGGGAGTCACACGCCGGTGCACAGCAGTCAAAACAAACAGCGAAACAAGCCAATCTCACGGTAACATGATATCTTAATTTCGGCAGCGTCAACTATTGGCGTATGACGTGCTACAGAACAATTGTGCCGTCGTAACTCATAAAGTCACAAACGACGAAAACAATAAACCTTTATTTGCACATTTGTCTACGTGTATTGACTTTATTATTCGCTTCACATTATACCGTTCTGTTACCCTCTTTTACATTGTCTATTGAATTAAAAGGAATGATAGGAAATGTATTTTATACTATAGAATAAATTTTCCAAAATATTCAATTAAATTGAGTAGTTTTAAATTGCTGCTACATCTAACACACCGACTAACATATTTTAATAATGTAAAACATAATATAATAATGTCTATTTGTTATTGTCGGTCCTTCAAGCAATTCAGAATGCAGAAAACTCATTTTTATTATAATATGGATTTACTTCTGTGCATTGTGTTTACAATTGGCTTCACAAGCCTAGCGCCTGCGCCTCGGGGTTGTGAAAGGAGATTAAACTCTATCCGCTTGGCGGCGTCGCAAACATCCCCTTTCTGATTTATCCGTCTCGACGCAATAATGTTTGTACTTACCTGTATAAGGTTATGTCATATTTGTTTTTAAAAATTGCTTCGCTTTACTCTTGGTTGAATTTTATAAGGCTTTCTTCAACTTCAATAATATCAATTAAATATTTTGATCAATAATGCCAGCCGATTTTTTATTAGTTATAGATTCGTTGTAGCAAACGAGCATGCAGTCTATCTGATGGTAAGTGGCCACTGCCGCAGATGGACATTTGTAATCAACCCCAGATAAGATCAAAGTCCTATGTAAAGTTGACCACAGATGCATTGCTACCCCTGAGGACTGAGTTAGAACGCCTCGGATAAATATGTCTCCCTTATCACTCCCTTTAGACCAGAACACAGCAGTGCTTAACACTGCTGTTTGCACATTATATTTTTCTAAATATGTCGTTAAAATTAACCATATAAAGCATTTCATAATGACCACATAAATAATTAAAACACATCTTTCGAACTTTACATTTTCTATTATTAGCAAAGAAATGTGTAGAAATTAAAAGAACCTACTTACTATAAGAACTCTGATATAGTCAAGCAGCATGAATTTAAACTACATCAAAATCCTTATATGTACCAGAAAGAGGAAATAAAAAAATCGAATCCGACGTTAAGTATTCGCTAACCAGAATTCCAATGGCATTCTATCATATGTTAAACAGGTTTTCTAAATTCGTTCGAAGGAAATTGCCTCGATTTTACGTCAGAATAAGGCAATTTTATACTCGTACATAAGCGACGACAAGAACTGGTCTTGGTAATTATTGTTTGGTGTGTGCGTCGAAAAATGCTCTAATGTTTATTTAGTAAACATTTATCTTGATATTTTTGCGTAATTGGACCCGCCTAATAACCTTATTGATTCTATTGTAGACTGGTGAAAAAAATCGCACTTTTTTGTACATTTGTGCTATTTGATACTGTCTGTCATATACAAATTCCAATCTAAATACTACAGTACTGGCTTCGTGAATAAGGCTCTGACATGAGGCGTTCCAATTTAAGTCTGAGGATACTAACACATCTGTCTTTAAATTAATTTGTATCGTGTTTTCCATGGGTAAAAGTTTCCATGCAAGCCGTGTTGCAGTAACTGCTTATATCCACTGTACGCTGATTTCATAAAAATGCCCTGTTTATTCTATGTATCATTATATTTAGTTCTACTCGATCTCTTAAGACCCCTTATAAAAGTCGTACCTACTATTAATCTACAGTACCTATATAGAATAAAAGTATTGTTGACTTCTCCAATTATATTTTGTTATTTGATAGTAATAAGGTTCTGAAGAAGCTAGAAAACAAGTAAGAAAAAATTAAATCTGTGTTACATATATAAAAATCTGTGTTATATATGTATATATTCGCATACCTTTTTTACTTGGAATAATTGAATCTCAAGTTTGCTGTTTTGATCTGGAAGCACGAACGACTACGTGCCTTCCGCCGTAAACTCGGCCATGACTCAAGGAATGTTTGGATTACAATCTATCGGTCACTGCTCCTTCGGGTTACAGCAATTCCAATAATTAATAATTAACATCTAACTCTGTCAACATTATATCAACTAGCTTTGTATTCGTAATCTAAACGAGCTCTACGTTATCGTCTTTAAATAATAAAGCTGATTGTAGGAGAAAGCATTTGAATGATATAAGGTACAGTTATGGAATTTAGGATGATGTCAACGTTCATCAGAGACTAATATTAACGTCTGTTATTCCTTGTTTAGTATTATTTGTTATTTACGCAAAAAGTTAACCACAGAAGTCTAAATTAAGTGTAATTTTATGGAAAAACAAAACTTCCGTTACATTAGCAATTCAGTTTTAGATTCTTTAAAATATTTTTGTATTATTTTTAATACAAATGCGGTGACTAACATCAGAAGCATATCGTTTTCTTTTGGTTATGTAATGTATCTTATATGGAAGTTGTCGTCTGAAAAAAGGAGATCTCTTTTTATAGTAACCAATGCCACAATCAGTTACAAAGTATGTTATGATTACATTCTGCAACATGTCGCTGATTAAGTACCGTTTCCAATTACACAGTACGAACTTACTAGGGACATTCAAAGGCTGAATAGACTAGTTAGGATCAAAGAGAGCCTTACTCGAGGGCCACGAAATATTAGCTTCAAACGGTTTCAGCAATATTCACTGATCATCGCTGACTCTTTCAGCACCAAGCGAGTGGTGCTTAAAGAGAAGGTTTCGTGGTCTCTCCTCCTTCTAAAATTACGAAACTCCTCCTCCTAAAATTATGAAGAATTCCCAACACAAACCGCTTGACGTCATATTTTTATGATGAAACTTTCTTTGCATCCGTGTGCACCAAATGATTGTAATGTAACAGTTTCTTTGAAGTCTTAATTTAATGTTATAATCAGCATTACGGTGAAAGGAGTTATGAACTTTATTGTGTATTATTACATCGTTGCGTAACGTTTTTTGATCGTTCCGAATCAATCTGCTGAGGCCGAATTTATTTTGTGATAGTATATTGACTTTGTTACTTTAATTATTGTAAAGTGTGGTGAAAGCTACGAGTTCTGTGCTTGGGCACTCAATTTGTCTTCGCAGATAAGCACAATTGAGCTTATTCCAGTCCGTACTCACAAAGACGGATGCCCAATGCGATTCGATTTAGTTGGTCTTAAGATATCTCGACCTATTCACTTTCTTTGACCTGTTAGAAATCGTTCATCGCCGACCGTCACAGCTTCCATTGCTCAGAATAGAAATGTATTGAAATTATTTACACAATACGAAGTCATTTGTATTCTTTATGGCACTACATTCCTGCACATACATTTTTATGCAAATTTCAGGACATTAGTAAAGCAATGAAAATATAGCGCTGTGTTTGTAAAGAAAACGAAACTGAAATGATTTTAATGACAGCCTTTAAAGAAGTATATAATAATTGATAATTTATATATATTTATCATACGTCACGTTAATGAGCACTATCTCCTACAATTTCTGATTGAGAATTTGTTGATCAAAAAGATGTCTTTTCTTTATAGAAACTGTCATAAATAATGAAAACGTTTTCAGAGATAAGCTGCATAGCTTAATTCTAACAGATAAAATATACTGCGAGCCAAACGTGAATGATAAAGTGGAGTATTCTTATCTGTGCGTTGATAATGTCTTATCGTTAATATTTATGTGGATCTAAATAAACGTTTTGGTCAGTGCTCGTGAGTGGTTTAGTACCTTTTAAGATTGCGAATGGATCTCTCGGTTTTGTAACATTGAGCACGCACATACGTTATTTATGTTACAATACAGTACAATACTCTTCATTGCGTACTATTTAAATGTAATGTTACAACGTTGCTAAACGTACGGATTAATAGCCAATGTTACTACAAACAATGATTTTAAAATTGTTTGCGTAAAAATGCCATCAATACTGATAGGTGAAATTGAATAAATTTCAAAATATTTCATCAAGCATTGATGAAATCGTTAAAAATATTAAAGAATTAAATTACATTTTCAAAACATGCGCCAAATATATCAATATACCTACGATAAAACCATTGACTTTTGCCATACCTATAGAATATTATACTGAAACTATTATCGAAAAATTCCGAACTGATAAAATTACTGTGAACACATTGGTCTACTACAAAGCAGAATTTCCCTTTTAGAATGTTAAGGCTGAATATGTCTATACTTATTATTTTTATTTTTTAACCGCAAAATTTATTACTATTTTGCATATCATCCCCTAATATGACTCGGGGGTTTAGTATGTTCAGGCTTTAATTGCGCCGTGACTTACAATATCTGAAAAATATCGTGACAGGGAGAAAAATACGCAATTTTGAAAACAATCCAAACCAATTAAAAACCTTTCACAATCCTAACGTAACACAAACGATTGAGCGTCGTATTTCTAGGCGCTAGCCGATTAAATTGCAATTTTGCTTGAAACGTCGGGTTTCATAGCTAATTTCGCATTCCGAGTTTCCGCCCTAGAGCAGGGGCGGCGGGCGGGCAACAAAAACAGAAGTGTCGTATCAGAGGCGTGCGGACGGCGCGGCTCGAAGTGAGTTGTACGACACTACGGCGGCTCCGCGACCGGCAGTGCACATTCGACGACCGACCGAACCGCGCGTATTGATAGAGAAAGAGATTCACCGACAAATAAAACAATCGACAGTAATCGAAGAAACGTGCAGCGACAAACCTTTTATTTCAATTGAGTTGAGTTCAAAAGATGCCGGTCGAAACGAAAATAAGCTTTTCCGGTAAGTCTTGCTTCAACTTAATTGATTATACGTGCTTAATTGTGTTTCGTGATATTTAAGTGACAATTTTATTCAGGTAGGTATACTCCACGACCTATTTTCTTTTCATTCATCAAAAATGCGGCCACGTTGATGAACGTTTAAATTCGCCACATCCTAATAACATTTGCGCATTTGGGACAGGAACTTCAAATGTAGATTCATGTGACAAAATTCAGTGTTTATTTTTTTTTCTTATAAATTTACTAAATTTTATTTAGTATCTCCTTTGGGATTACATAAATGAGTCTTCTCTCCCACACATGCAGTGTTCATAACTTACTTCTTAACTGATTAACAAACTAACTTGCGTTTACTAATAATGCTAATGAAGACATGCTAAACATTAAGACCTGGGAACAATGCCTAGATTAAAACAAAACAGTACTTAGCAACAATACTAATAATGTTGTGTACTAGAAGGGCTTTTAGCCTCCTCTCTTAATAACAAATTGAGACATTGGAATAAATATTCATTACGTCGAATAAATAATAGTATGTAATTATTCTTGTCCTAAACTGCGGCCACGTATACATGTAATTCGCACGAACCTTTGATTAATGTCATAGAATAATCCTACGCTAGGTAGCTTGCCACTAAATAGACTGTCATTTGCACTTCATTAACACAATTACTGTTATTTATCTAATAACATGCCTATAGCCTACTATGTATATCGTGTTCTTCTTATGGTCAACGAAACAAATTTGTCATAGTTTACCCTGATCGATGATATAATGTTATTCATTGCGAATCAGAACAAGAAATGCAAACCACTAGATGAGTTCAATTTGCGGTTAGTGATATTGTCCTGCTCGATTCAGTTCATGTCCATTCTTAACATTTAGTGAATATAAATAATAAACATGGTTATTTTTAGACTACGCAAAAAATAGCAATGGCTCTAAACCTTCATCGACTGCTACTTGGTCAACTTAATGAACGTCTTTTAATTAATTAATCTGCCCTTGCCCGTAACGAGCGTCCAATGAGTTCTAGATAAGCGACAATCACTCAACTTTTGCCTTATATTGTATAGGATCTTTGAATTCCAATCTGCTTATTCTAAATCGTGACTTACGAACACAAATTGAAATATCTATGTTAGTGACGCGTTATACAACCACGGTATCGCTAGAATGTTCCACAATTTAAATAACAATGCTTGTTTACTTGTAGTTCTTAGATATTTTACGTGTTTCATTCTGCCGCATAGCAGCAATGCTTATATGAAAGTATGCGTACGTTTTCGAGTTAATATTATTATATGACTTTTTTACCTTCGACTTAATTACAACATAAATAGATCCTATTAATCAACTCAAACCAACTCATCTCAATAACCACTATTTGTCACTTTACCTACGCGGACTATTTATTTACACATATTCTGTTTATTTCTGATTTATTTATGAATGTATAAACTCATACATTACGTGTTTTCATTGTTTCAAGTGTCAAGTATGGAAATAAAATTATATACTTTATCGTAATTTTATAACTTACAATGTGAAATAATTTACCTACAAGTTGAGATAAATAAGTCGTTCGTCATAGTTTGCGAATTGGCTAAATTAACATAGAGCTAACGGTGATGTTAATATAACTTCGGTAATAAACAACAAAAGGATTGTTATGGCGTCAGAATACTTAGCATTTGAGTTGCGCTATTTTCTCTGTGGAAACTTAAATGGCCTGCGCGTGCCTCTTAGCTTTTACTTAGAAAATCATTAATCAACGTCGTAATAGCTACAGTTTCGTAACATTTTAGATATTTATAAGCCGAGACTCTATCGGTCGGCGTCGTGAGGTAGGCTACCCCCCCGGCGCCACCCTCTGACTGAACCTTCCAGTGTAGCTTCTAACAATGTGTAGATTCCACTCTCTCGTTTTAATAGCATTAATGAGAATAACTTGTGTGAAGTAATCTTCGCTTTCTTGCAAACTGGTTTCATTGACGTTTTTGCGACATAAATAAAGTACATTAGTTACATTGCATTACGATTATTAAAGCTCGCCGTAATTCAGCGCGCGATCATTAGTAGTTTCCATTGCCATACCTGTCCGAGCTCTCTCATGAATTTTAAAGGTTTAGCGACACTGCGAGTAAGAGTGGCTATTAGTCATATCGATCCTTATTTTAGGTTTTGTCGCTATCAGTTTTCCAAGCGCCATTATTGCGACTCGTTCGCCGTGACCCTGCTAGTCTAGTGCACTTATAATGCTTACTCGGTGTAATGTCTACCACAGCCAGCCACAGCTATTAGCGGGCCCAACACACTTAACCTTGTTTGGCTCACCGTCATGTCATGCGGCATAACCGTAACCGTAACTGCATCCTAACCTTGCGGGACCTCAACCAGAAAAGAACAATACTGCTAGGCGATATGCATGCGACGGTTATGTCGATGCGCTTGCGCAAATGACCGTAGCGAAGGGATTGAAAACCACTCGACCAAATATACACTACTTTGACTTAGAAATTTAGTTTTCTATCGAACGTTTATGTTTCATGGTTTATGACAGTTATCGTATAAAACTTACGATAGTTTCATCAGATTGCTTTTCGTAGGCGGTTCTGTTCGCACGGTTAGGCAGGCATTTCCAATTTATAAGTCTGGTTAAATAATGGAGCTTTTTAACAATAAAATTACCTTCAATACACGACGATTTTATCTCTTAATGTTTAAACAGTCTTCTCTTTGGTTTATTCATGTTATTAAAATAAATTTAATTTAATTTAATCCTTAACAGTTAACATAATGGCATCATGATTAGTTGATGAAGTTTCTATTACGAATGAAGCATTTGCATGCAACATTAAATACCGCAGTAAAATATTGATTAATTCCTCTGCGTAAATAGGTCGTTTCTGCCTCATATTCTACGTTAATATCAAACGTTACGCGCATTTTTTGGCTATTTCCAATGTAGGCCGCTCATGTTTTGGCAAGTGGCTTATCGTTTAAGCTGTTAGCCTAAAATTTTGCAGCAATTAAACGTAATAACCGCAGTTATAATAGTCAATGACATACAAATTCAGACGAGTAAATTCTTTCATTTATGTCTAATTTGCTAACAATTTTGGTAGCATGCTACCCTACCGTTTGTTAGGGAATCTAAATCTGTAGCCGTTTGTATCAATGTCGTTAGCTAAAAATACATTTCGTTATAAGTAAGGTTACATGCGCTTCGTTTCATAACTTGACGTCATGTTTTTCTAGACTTGTTTACACGTTGCTATTCAGGTTGCAGTCATTGGTAGTTGTAACATTAAAGCCGCGATAAAATCGCTTAACTGCCCATCGAAGGTCAAGTTTAAAGCTAGTTGAAACCTTCAAAACTTAACTAAATCGAATACGTTAACTTCGTCAAATTAGTTAACTAACGACAGAGGTAGGTATGGTATGGTATGGTAATTAGGAAAGATGACTACAGAATTCTCAAGGTGACACCGCGACACGGCGGGCAGCAAAGCGAAACGTGTCGCCAAAGATACTCCTTTAATATTTACGTTTGAACCGTCGGTTTCCTGTCTCTTATCCTTATCGGAGATGCGCTATCCGAGTCGGAATTGCTCAATTACGCGACTTGGCATTGTTGTCGGTCAGCCGTGGCGAAACTGCAGAACAGGTGTAACCTGCGAGCGCTTTACGTGACCGCCTTGCGTGATTACTCGATGCATGTGACAGACACATCAATCGACGCTCATTATACATGTCGGCGGACAATTATCTTAAGCGATACCCATCGTATTATGTTCCCGTCTAACAATGCCCGATCAAAATATTTATATCTACCGATGTTGTCGCCACAATAAATTAATCACAGCGCCACCTTGGACTCAGGCATCGATTTCATACAGTGTAGTGACAGCAGTTCTTTCCGAGCGTATCGAACCGAACCAAATATGTCTCAGTGATCAATAGTGAATCAGTGGCTCATTTTACATTAGATTTTTATTATAAACTGGGATGTTTTTGTGTCCATTCCAGCGAAGTGCTCTCCCGGTGGTAATTTGTGCCGAGCAGTAGTTTTTGCACGTTCGTTCGTTAAGAATTCTCTCAGGAAATGCAAAGTTTTTGTGGAATTCAATTTACATTGTGCAAAGTATACGCATACCTTATACGAGTATGCGCCTGACAGCTAATGATGTTAACAAATTATAACATTCCACGGAATTTTTGTTAGTAATAATTTAATATTTTTAATGTAATGTATTTTTGTATCTTAATAATGATAACAAAGGTGTGTGTCTATAAAAAGAATTGGTAAACAACGTTACTCATACTAATAACGTCATATTTATACAATTGCCATAATCTATGTTGACGTGAGCTCAAACTTTTTGCGACCGGCGCCACGTCGTGTCCTTAAAAACTTGTTTTTGTGATTAAATTGCATAGTTATAGACCTACGTTTGCGCGTGTTTTTTCTCCTGATTCTATTAATAAATCCATATAAAGTTTCATGGATTCAAACAAAAATTTATCAACGTCACAATACCTGTTTTGTAGTCAATCCAAGCCGTTTTTCAGTGTCGGTTCTGCAAGGAGATAAGCTCCACTTTACATATTTATCATTCAAGTCATTCAAACCTCTGAAGTGCTAGAAACTTCGAGGCGAAGTTATTCTGAGGTGAATATTAGAATCTCATGTATTTTTCAAGCCAAAAAAATGGCTAACTTGTTAGAAAAACAAGTATTTTGCGCAGTAGACGGTAGGTATATGATAGCACTCTCAACAAATGTGATGTGTGAAGTTTTACAATTGACACGTCCTTTTACGAATAAACTCTGATCGATGCTGCCTTCAGATAGCAGTTTTTAATGATCCATCGTCATTTATAATCGTATTGTTTACATAGTTACGTGAAGCCTTTGTTATAAACAACTCTATTATTTATTAACGATAGAAATATTATTATAGGTATACCGACCATAAGCTTTATCGGTTGTCTTTTCAAATTTACTGTTGAAAATCTGGATGTGAGCCAAATATGGTGTGCCATCCATAGCGCACCGGGTTTATACAATACTTTATACACTTTTATGTTATTTATTACCGTCTGCACTGACGCCGGCTTGTCTAGACCATGCTTTATTGAATATTCCCTATGACCCGCCCATTCACCGTACACACACCAGTTCCGTACTTTGTCATAGTACACTCAATGATATCCTGCATGCAATTCTAATTATATTAACTGCCAGTTAGGTCCGTGAACGCCACTTAACCGTGCTACGGTATACGTGCTAAGCAATTGTATTTAATAATTAATAAGCCTTCGCAGAACTAGCTTAGAGTTAATACTGTCGAGCTGCAGACTTATAACTTGACATTTAATTTTCTAACTCATTTTTATGCCAACCGATAGCATTTTATATTTCGCGTTAAAAATGCTAAATGTACTAGCATTACCCATTAACCACGATAACTGATAAATTTAATGGTATATGAGTCGAGTATTAATTATTATTAAATACATTTATCCTTATAGTTAAACATTTTGGTCTTTTTGTATTTATCTAACATTTCAATTAGCCATTTATTTCCGTAATTATAAGCGCAATCATTAACATTTCTAAAGGTCTAAATTAAAACGGTTACGGTGTGCCAATATATTGCATATCTGATTTTCATAACGGATTTACTTTGATTTATCATCTGGTAGCCTGAGCAATAATTTATCTAGGTCTAGGGATCATACAGGAAATTAGTTCACTTTGCCCCATTATAACCAGATGCTTTCTGATTAAACTCGTAATGACTCCATTATGTTTGCTCCGTTTGTTTACTGGTTCATTTTGAAGAAAAAAAAATCCAACGCTTTTATCTCAAATACCAGTGTGTATTAGATAAATAAAAATAATATACGCTTTAATATAATATATAAACGAAAAAATATTATAATTATGTGCTATAATGGTGTAATGTAAATAAAGGGTGATTGAACACTTTGTAGTTCGACTGCGGTAGCAACTACATCTATAACTATTTTTGCTTTAAAGCTGCTTTATAAATCGGTTTTGGAGGTGCTTATAGTTAATCATTTGGACTTGTAGAGACTCTGCAGGTCCAAATGAGATTAACTAAGTTGCATTTTAGTTTTACCTTGATTTTGCTAACGTAAAGTAGCTATCTACAACCCTATACGATTCAAATAGGTTGGCAACCGTAAAAAAGTAAGTTTGAAACACCTTATGTTACTATTTTCGCCTAAACACATTCGTCATACCAGAACACGCAATGTTACACAGATATTACAAGACAGAAATTGTTATAGTAATGGTACCATCGCACCCGAATCACGAAAAGTTCACCACATTACTTTTTGACAAAATCAGACTAAAAACTTAAATTGGTGTGTAAAATAACACGTTATAAAAGAATTTATACACCTAACGTCATCACGAGTAGCTCTACAAACTAAAACAAACGATTCGCATGAGACGTGTAAACATTGTAGTTAAACAACTAAGTTATGACTGATAACATACCTAAGCCGTCCAAATATGAAGCTGGAATACCATAAATGCCTAGTTACCTACGTCTGCTTTACATTGTTTAAAACTAGGGATGTTATAGACCGTAACCGTAACCGAATCTATCAAATAGATTTTTCTATCCGAAACCGTATCCGAATCAGATTTATATGATTTATATGATAACTAGCTTTTGCCGGCGGCTTCGCACGCGTTAAATGACATATAAACCTTCTTCTTAAATCACTGTCTATTAAAACCGCAAATAATTTTAAAGATCTAAGCATACATAGGGACAGACAGCGGAAAGCGACTTTACGCGTACTATGTACACTTCATATTTAAGATAAAGGCGGCGTCATAATCTGACAAATATTGGCCATTTTCACGATGCCAAGACACACAGTACTTGCAAATAGCGTAAATCTTTATCTACTTAATGGTTTTTTCTCTCTTACTATTTAAAAATGATATCAGTAACCGTCGGATACACCGATCCTAATAAATTTGGTAACCATGTCTAAAACCGGTCCATTTTTTTTAAATATCCGAATCCAAATCCCAAATTTACTCGTATATCCATAACATTGCTTCTATGTATAAACCCATATGTGAATCCCAGTGTATTATTTGACGTTACGCATCATGAATTTATCTATTGTCTGTACGTAAAGGAAAGGACGTTGAAAATACCTTTTTATTATAATTTTCCCGTTATCTTCGCGGTCAATTCTAAGCTAATTCAAACAGTTTACCTTCATATAAAGGAACTTTGTTGGACGTGACCGACAATTTTCTGTTTATCTAAAGGTGGAAGTCCACCAAAATAATACATTTGTTTACGGAAACTTTGTGCACAACAAATACGCGAACTTTTAGTATTGTTTCTCTGTCTACCGGAAAAAATTATGTTTGGTGCTCGCGGTACCACACTGTGTCACACAGTACAGCACACCGGTGGAATCGCGCTCTTACTTTGAGGACGAAGAAGAGAAGAGAAGTAAGAGTTGCATAGCAGAGAAGGAAGACATTCTATTAATATCTATTTGTCGTACATACTTTATAAACGTGCAAAAATGTTAAGTATTATGTGGTGGGTACACGTAATAACATTCTTATAGATGTCAATAAAAAAGGCATTCGGAGTACGACAATTATGTGATTTATTGTACCTACTCTATCTTTGTTTGTGGTTCTTATAAATATATTTTTCCTCTTGAAGTGTTTGATATTTTATGGTATAGGTATTCAATGACGAACATCGCGTTTTTTAATTGAAATGATTATATTTATTTTATATCGTACTAGTAGAATCCGGCAGACGTTCTACATGTGTATGTTTATACACATATAGCACATATGTGTATACGAATACGTATACAAATTTTCCAAATACCAATATGGTATTATATAAATGGATTATTTGAAATTTCATTGCGATGGAAGTGATACAACAAAATGTCATAACATAAATATCCATCATGAAACAGGCAAGTTTCCTAACTTTCATGGTAACACTCGTAAGTCGAACGACGATGTAGTTTAACGAACTCATGCCAAGCTTCTATATACATACATAAACATAACAGAATCATATATGTATACAGATCTGGAGATATTATTGCAAAATGTATGAATCGAACCCGGATCTGTAACGTTGCGTGTCCGTTCGCAATGTCATTGTAGCGCACGAGATGCACGGACGTGAAATCTAATAGATATTTTGCATTTCACAGTGGTCGTATTGTTATAAATTTTGAACGACTGTTTTTCAGGTAAAACTTTAAGTTGGAATAATACTTTTCATTGCATTATGCTTAGTTGTTCTATATCCAAGTAAAGCAATGGAAGGATGTGTATCTTTCGATTTTGCAACTACATAGCAAAAAAAGTTAAATCATTTAAGTAAGGTTTTTTGTAGTAAATGTAACTTTAATATACGTATTTTAAACAGAATTATGTTCTTATTCTGAACCTAGATCCAAACTCTCAAACGTACCAGTATACATATATATTTTGTATCCTTAAATTATTACAGAAAATAAAAATAGATAAAATACACTATTATATCTTCGTTCTCTTCCAGTTCTGTAAAATATCTTAAGTGTATTTGCAGTGAGATACTGAGTGGGTGTGACGTAGGTATTTGCTACGCTTATGCCAATCCGCTATAAGTTAGTCTTGAGAGGGATGACGTCCTCGCTACTGAGAATCGTGACCTCCTCCACTGAAGATTTTTGCTTTGACTTCAAGCTGCGTTACGTAAAACTATTCGTTTTGTACCTATACTTATTTTTAATCAAATCTCTTTATTTGTAAACATAGGTCTTACAGGTATTAAAATAATTAATAAAGTGCGCTACATTCGACCTTTTTAGGTATACAAATAAATTATATATAAGTCCTAACATAAATCATTTATAAATAGTGTTTAATCTAAATACAAATGTGCTTTAAAAATGGTCTCCGCCGCTAATTGATATTTTGTATTAACGGAAAATATGGACCTACCTGAGATTATTAAATCGCTTCTTGAGTATGCCGCCCCGCGTTCCTTCAATTTAAATCCAAATTGTACATTACATTGTAGTTATAAGGCAGAAATATTGTAGGCAGGCGTGGCTCTTAGACACAAATGGCTCCATTTATAATTATAGAAATTGAATTACAAACATAGAACAAAATTTTCGGTATGCCTATAAAATCTACAAATTTATTTTATTCCATCCTAGCTTGAAGTGTAGAATAATAACTAATTTATTTACTTACGTATAACCTCTACAAATTTATTTTCTTCCATGCTAACTTGAAGTGTGGAGTAATTACTAATTTATATACTTACCTTATAACGTCTACAAATATATTTTTTCCATCCTAACTTGAAGTGTGGAGTATTTAATTACTAATTTAATTACAAACAAAAGTGCACACGGTTTCACTCAAGACTTCCTTATTTATTGCTCTGCGCAGAGGCGTTAACTTAAATACAGCCAACTGTTTATACAGGTTCACCTTAACATAAATTAATAAACGTTTATACAATAATAGCCCGCCTTCGCGTTTATTTTAATTTGTCGAATATCGAGTGATAAAATGTACATGATTATGTATTGAAGTGCTCGATCCGCTTACATTATTCACAAGTAGGTACTCATTGCTTATGCATGCACCATTTTCTTTCAGTACGTTGACTTTAACTTAAGGTCTTTGTACATTACGGCTTTTTGCCACTGCAATCGACTGTTGTGAAAACCCCGCGAATTCGTAATACTCATATTGTCCACTAGCTGATCCCTGCGGTTTCACCCGCGTTAAAGTAGCAAAAGAAGTACTTTAAACGTAAGTACTCCCGTGACGGCGTCCGGCGTAAAAAAATTAAAGTAGTCTATGTTACGCCTTAGACCTTCAGCTGTCTTCCAGTGAAAGTCCCGTCAATAATTGCATTTTGGTTATAGGTATCGTGTACACTTTCATATGCATTGAGTAAAAATTTTCTATTTTGAAATCACAAACAGACATCAATTTTATTTATTTGTATAGATACGTACTTAGATCGATGGTAACGGGTTTAAAGGCAGAACTCTTCGTATTTCTGGTGTAAAGTACTGTTACGCAGATGTCTTCTGATTTGAAAGGTACGATGTAGGCCTCTTATTCTTCTTTTAAGAAATAGCATGGTATGTAATACTTTCACTTTCTACTTAGATTCATGGACAGTTTTGACCACATAACGCTAGGTGGGCAGCATTGCTGTTTTATTTATTCTATTTCAATGATTTATACTATTATTTAGCTTTTTTAGCATTATTCTAAGTCGAGGGTCAAATCTCCCTGTTCTAAGCGAAGTATTTTCCATTTGTACACGGGAATGACTGAACAATTGAGTCTGCATCGCTTTTATAGCTACAAAAAGCCATCATGCAGAGCTTATGAATGCTGTACTAGTACATAAAACAAACAATGAAAAATATGGTTTAATATCGACGTAGACTGTTTACGACCAATTGTTGGTAGACGTACGACTCACATTACTTTGTTTTAGAAAATGGCTAGCTACGCAAAATGGCGTAAAACCCCGTATATTATGATATGATCCCAATCATGGTAAATTATTACGGAGTTAGATCATTCGTCTCTTTACAAAAACTAATTCTTTGCATATTTTAGAAACGACCAAAATTGTCATAGCTCACAACGAAAAAATGCTAATTTTTGATAGACACCGTCAGTTTTCCAGCAGAAAAACATTATTTTCAATGGACTAATTTGCATATTGCCAAGGATGTCAAACACCGTAAAACTATGGTTTAACTATATACCTTTTATCTTATGTTACTATATTCTCTTATCTAATCTGTTTGCAATACGCTCGTGAACGATGTAGAGCGGACTCAAGTAATGGGTTCGTGATTCTTGGATTTACAGAGTTGTTATTGTGATTTGTATGACAAATAGATGTATATTTACTGTTGGTCTTACCATTACTATGAAATATTCCATGAATAGAAATGATTAGTCTCAAGGGACGTATACATACTTAATTATATATTATGGTTTGAAGGTTGCTCTTAAGCCCTCTTAACATGAATTGTTCCAAAATGATCACCAGAGCTAGCATAGATGATACATCGATAACCGATTGTAGATCGGACTCCTGCCCTATTCGGATTTACTTCCAGACTACAGATATCCAATGGAGGCATCGACCATGAAACGTGAGGTAGACTGCATATCCATCATTTAAACAAAACATTACAGTAGAGGCACAGGCGGGCTTCAGGTGCGACAATGTGAATTGCTCTGTTGACTATACCTTACGTCATTGTCGCTTAGAGCGGTCGCAAGTTCAAGGCGATGTACTGTTTGGAAATTCCACAGTGATATTTGTTTTCCAATATTATCCATAAACTTGACTATTTTATTCAGAAGAGTGAATCAGTTAACCTTGTAACAAATACTTTTATGATTGATACCCTTTCGTTGCCCTACTTATCGATGCGACTCATTGTCCGGTTGCATTTACCAGCGGGACTTTTTCAATTGTCATTACATCATCCAGTGACACAGATCATGTGATGAAGAAATTGTTCATCATTTTATTGTAATCAATACCGTCTGCGATGTCTCCAAAACATTTACAATAAACAAATGGACAATCAGACACGGGTCTTAAACTGGATTGCTTCGATACACTTTGTAATCAGCACATAGCGCAACTCTAACACTTTCCTGTTTTGCGACAGTCGTGCCGAGGCGCTCGGTTTTTATAGCAACAAGTAGCGATTTTGTAAAGTTGACACGCCAAACAGGTATGAGCATGTTGTCGTCATGCTTGTCACTTTTATCCATCGTATGTACACAGATGGTGGGCCCTCGCCTCGTCTATTTACGTACATATCCCATCCTGTATGTAGCAAGAGCACCTGAGTCACCGTGCTCACGTACTTGCAACATCACTTCAGCTTCACAAGGGATTTGCTTAAGCCCCTCTCATCTGAAAAATGCGGCGTTTCAAGCGTTAGGAACTATTCTCTATTTTCTTTTTCGTCGTTTTGTACTTCCTCGTATATTGTTCTTTGTCTTTGTCGTAAGTGCTACGTGTTTGTGAAAGTACGTGTTCAGTGGGTATATGCGTGTAGGTATGTTTTTACCTTATCATTATGATTATTTATCATTCAATTAGTAGAAAAAAAGATAACCCAAATTGTTAGTAGGTAATGTAGGCGCTATCAGCGTTAACTAGAAATAAGAAAGTAAGGAAAACATCGGCGACATTTCTCAATTATTTGCGAACAGTTGTTGATGATGTAGTTGCAGATAAAGTGTAACGAGGTATAATCGGACAGTGACAAGTGTACCTGGTTACGGTTTGAGACATTCCGTGTTAACTGTAAATTTTATGCAGCGGCTGAAGGTTCTCGCTCGTTGCTTAAGCTTCTTACCACTGGTTACATTTATCATTGCCTGAGATAACAATCTGGGCGGTATTTCTGCAGGCGTGAGAAACAAAAGACAACTGTTACAGTGTGCGCCACACTTCGTGACCGGATCGCGTCTAAACTGCCTTTGCCTCATTTATCTTCTCAATAATGTACCCAGTACGCGAAATAGGCGTACAGGAGCCTGAATTTACTCACGTGTTCCACTGTACGTCGTGATTGTTGCAATTTAGCGCCTCATCAGGATGTCTTGAAATGTTGCAATATGAATATTCATTCGTTGATATCAATCGAGTTCTATCACGTTTTGCCATTTATTAATTTGGTATGCTATTTTAACTAAATCTCTGTCTCTTTTTTGGAACATTTTTTTTGGAATAAAATAAAATATACGATACTCGTACTGAAAATAATCTTCGGCTATTCTTTATTGCGTCATCATGATGCACGGTTAGCAGTCAATAACGAGAGTTACTCGTACTTAGTCGGTCAGTGTTCGCTTAACCAAACCGCTTGCTCAACTGCTTCCGTTTACCTTCCTTAGAATACGGGGTTAAGCGCATAAACCGTAAATGTAGAACATTATATAGTAATGCATACTAACCTAATTTATTATAATTGGTTTTATTGCACTTGAGTTTTATTTAAAACTGTCTCAATGTATGTTAATAGTGTCTTATCGCTTTACCTATCTCTTTTAGTTCATAGGTCAGTTTCAACTTACCAATGATGATCTTAAATTAAGACTATTATCCGTATCAATTCTCATAAGAGTCGTAGGTATCCGTAATCAAAAAAAAACAACTAAAGTTCTGGAGAATGTTACGATAACAAATCATCTTGAAAATAATCCGGTCCTTTACTTACGGGCTTGCGACGATAAACAACTTCGTCTTTAATCAATGGATCGAGAAATTTCATCACAAGTAATGATATTATCGTCTTTCGTTATAGTATATTCCTCGGTTTTATAAATGTTCTTTCATTTTTATTTATTATCGCTCCGATGTATTTGGATCGATTCAAGTCTTAAGTAATTCCAGAACTAAAATAGTATTAAATTTTTGAAAAACAAAACGACCATTGTTTATTTCCTAAACATATTTTTTTATAACGTCGATAATAAGAATGCTGTTCTTTGTAATATGTTTTGTATCATCATACATTTTGTCAATAGGTGAACCACTCCCATACGGAAAGAAAATTTATATCTTGCAGTAAAACAATAATATGGATACATGAAGAAGTTATTACTTCATCCTTATCTAAACCATATCCAAGTTTAATCTCCCATTGACTGCTCTTACTTTATGACTTTATAATTGTCTCATAGATCACTCCTTTGTACTAATTAACACTATTAACGTGACAATTTGCAATTAGCATGCAAGGCGCGGCTCTACAGCCGTCATTGTTAACGGTCCGCGACATATTACTAACGATCAATTACTGTTATCCTTCGATCGATACTTGATTTATTAGACTTAAGCTATTGATTAAAGAAAATTTATATTAACTTAGAGAATTTTGTAAATGTGAACATGGTACTTTTTTATAATTTAGCGATTCAGTGTATTTTTTTATGTCCAAAGTATCAAATCTTACTGATACCTGTCTGAAATATTTTAACGGAACTGAACGGTACTCATTTCTGTTAGCTGTTTAAGTGTGATCTGATAGGGTTTTTTTCATTCATGCCACGTTTACCTTCTCATGATGAGTTGTTTTCCCATTAAATTGAATGCGTCAACCAGTTTGTGTTGCATGTGTCTGATCAACCCTAAATAGGATTGGAGTTCCATCTGAATCCTTCCACATAAGTGTTCCTATTTCTGAGGTCTATATGCTTCGTATATTTCGTATATTCGATGTCCAACTTCATCCTCTTTCAAAAACATATGAAGACCTATCTGCAAGACAAAATTTAGATTTAGCTAGATATACTTTAAGCCGGTTGCAATTAGCATGCACGATGCAGTGTGATCACTCATTACCAGCCGTGATTGTCCGCGCTTGGCCCGGTGTCCCGTACACGGTGCCAGGCCCTTAGGGCGGCGATTATATTTGAATTATTCAAACGATCCGCCGATTACTGTTATCCTTCGGTGATTTAAAGCGCTATCAACCCAGTTTGATGGCTCAATTGAGTCATTTATTAGCATTGCTGTACGAATCAATAATGTGATTTGGATTACTATTTACTACATGCGAGATAAAGCTAGATTCGTATCGTAGATAAGGGAAACTATTTGTAGACGTCGTTCCAGAATGTTGAGTTAAATATTAAAGGATCAAAGGTCTTTCTCTTTAGTACACATTGACCTGTTCCCTTTTTTCCCGTATAGTTTGCCATCTAACCTTTCCTGGGAAAAACAAGAATTTTAACGAAGGCAATGTGTTTAGGTTTATCTAGATGTATCTCATACTTTCAAAGATAAGCACTATTTTGGTTCCAATTTGATAGCACTACGATACAATGCGATAACAGATGTCACATCGATACAGCACTACGATCATATGGGAAGTTGATCAATTAAATTCAAGCGTAAAAAACGACTCCATTGTTTGTTAATTAAAACATGAAATTTAATAGCGGCATCTTTGTCGCAATAATTTAAAGTATTTCATTACCAGTACCCGTCTTTCATACAAAACAATACATAATAAATTTTGCGGTAACGAATACGTAATAAACAATCGCTCAAGTGCAACGGGCTCCACATATCGGTTACAATTACAACTATGGAGCAGTGGTCTTTCGGACTCCACTTAATGCACGAAACACCATTTTTAGTAGAGAACAGAACATATAAGGCGATCGGATCTTATTATCATTTGCCTGAGTATACAAATTATCGTTTATCTGTTTACACGACAATGCTTTATTATTATTATGGTTGGTACAGCATTGTCTGCACATGTTAGTGAGTCATTCGATTCGAGAAACTCTTATGTACATAACTGTTTCATTCCTTTATTAAATTTCGTTACTTGATAAGTCGTATCTTGAAGTGTAGGTACTATGGATGATTCATCTACTCACAATAGTGGTTATATATGTGTTACAAGTGTCCAGCATTAGTTAGGATCGCGGTAGTCGGGGAGCCGCCAACTCGGTCAAACCAATTATTTTCGTTCACTGTTACTGGATCACAGTGATTAATCTTGTAACCAAAACATCTCTAACAAACTTAATGGTACCAACTCCGGTGTTAATGGTTATCGAAAATGTGACAATATATATAAGTACATTAACTCTAAATACACTTATCTTCAAGAGGCATTTCAAATTATTTCTTAAGGGTTACAACATCTGTGGCGGACATCAGAAGGGATTTCAATCCTATCTGAGATATTCCTGATATCCTTGGGCGACAGTGGAATTGGCCACCATTAGGTGGACTGCATGATCGTCCGTAGTACTATTACATATGTAAAAAAAATCCGAATAAGGTCAACGAGACCTATAGGTCAAGCTCTTAATTAAATTTAACTCTTAATCTGAGTTAATTTTTCATTGCTTCCTACACTTATTAACTGGGTAAAGTCTACTAATAAAGTCAAATTCACTTAACTACGTAATTGGCGTAGAGAATTGCATCTGGCCTGCAACATTGCCCATTGCACCAATTGACGGCCAGCCACCGGCCGAGTTGAAAACGAACCGCGCAATTGTCCTTAATTGACTAATTAGTCTATCCATTGACCAAGAAAGTAGAATATAGTACGGGATTAAACGTGACTTGCTAATCGTTAATTAATTTTAGTCACTTTTAGCTTGCTTTGATATTTTTTTGGCAATGGGTGATTGACCTCTTTAACCATAATACATTGCTTACTATCAGTCTGACAAAACAATCTGTGGTAAATGTAGTGCGGTAACGTACTAAGTTTATCGCTTTATAAACTACCTACGTTACGGTAGTTACAACTTTAAAATAGGTATTGACGACTCAATGTGCTCGTAAAGCACGAAATAATTACATGTCATAATGTATTGCAATCGTAGACAATCTGTAATAAGTAATGCCAACACCGGGGTTACACTTTAGAGGGCATTTTTTGGAATTATTTTAAGGGGATAATACATAGACCTGCGTGGTATATTTTGCCGTCAAACCCACATAAACCTTATGATTTTCTACGGCAGAAGAACCGACCGCTATAGGCGACCTAAATTTCGAAACGAAAATTTAGTCAAACTTCAGGAGTTATTAACAATATTTTAGGACGAAACTTTTCATAGTTGGCACCACTGCCCGTAATAACAGTGTTATAACAAGTGTTATTACAACTCGAAACTACAACGCGTGTTCGTATAAACTTGAACTTGACCAAATAAACAATGTCAAACTTAAAATCGACGGTCACGGTTGGTCGTCAAGCGCTCTTGTTAATAAAGCGAATAAATAATGGCCTCACTCGTATTGCAATTACATCATCCTTGCAAATCGACTCCAACACAATTATAGGAAGAGACGTATACGTAAATCGGTGTTATTCAACATAAATTATGATGACAGGTATAAGCTGCCTCGACCGCTGTGAGTATAGGATAGCTAGGAATAGCGATTGAGTAATAGCAAATAGCTTGCTGGTCCCCGTGGTTTCGCCCGCCTTAAAATAGTAAAAAGGCATAATAATTCAACTTAATTGATGCCCGGCTCTCCCGCGATGGCGCAGGCATGCGCATGGAGCGCGCACTGATGCTATTTTAAAAACTTGCCTATGTTACGCTTTAGACCTTCAGCTATCTTACAGTGAAAGTCCTGTTATAATCGGTCAAGCCGTTTAGAAGATTACATCAACCAAACAGACAGACAGACATAAAAATTTAACGCATTGTTGTTACAGGTACCTATTGTGTATACTTTCATAAGCATTGAGTAAAAAGTTGTTATTTTGAAATCACAAACAGACAGGTGTCTGAAAAGTATGTGTGAAATTGAAGTCAATTTTATTTATTTGTATAGATAAGTTGGACTTTTTGCTCTTGCCAACTTAAGTTGTAACAAAAATACAATCTGTACCGTTTCACGCAGAGTTGATTTATTTACAATACAATTCTTGTAATAGATTTAATATTTCTTAATTAGTTAGATAAAAAAAATGTTGAAATACCCTTTTGACATTTACTTCACCGGTCTAAATATAGGTATCGTTCACAGGCAGGAGAAATAATCAGGAACTAGAGTAGGTTACTCGCCCCCACTCGTGATATAAATTACCTATGCTGATGTCATTTATGCGATATTATTTTACCTGTCTGACACCTTTGTTAATCTGATATTATAACAATATTATCAACATGCTTATCTGTTTTTTGGCTTATAGTTTTTGTCAACAAAAACGTTTATTTTTGCGTCGCTTTAACGAGATTGCTCGTACCATTCTCGTTATGATTTATTACATATCACACCATTTTGTCTGATTCATGAACTTGCCCTGAAGAATTCAGCGATGATAAATGCCTGGTTTAACATAACAATACCTACGTCTCGTTGTGCGACGACAAGTAAAAAATGTGAGATGTCGTGTCAAACGCCTTGTTGTAATAATTGCTTCAATTATGTCTTCATATTCTCCAAAATGTAAATGTCGTCCACCATAAAAGGGGTTTTCTCAAACCGTAATGACGCGCGGTTAACGACACGTAAGAATATGTTTACGAATCGTATTTGTTAATGAACACCTTGAACTGCAACTACTTGCTTGACACACTGGCAATTTGGCAGTTGACTTGCAAAATGGTTTTAATTGAAAAAATTGACGCAGTTGCTAGATGATCTAAGAATATGATAAACGATCTGAACCAACAATGTCATGTGATGTAGTGTGAATACATGATACAAAAGCAACTAAATATAGATACACTGGTATAAGTACATATGTGTAGGCTATACAATTGTACCTGTGAAACGCAAAAGATTGACGCTCACACCATTATAAAGTAATGTTCATGACTGTAATTTATCGACATCTTCTTGACCTATGGTATTTGTACGAGAATAGACATAAAAAACATATTCACGTAACAATACTTAATGATAGAGAACCACGGCTGTTTGTGAACAATATTCGAGTAAAACCTATCGTGAAAGTACTACGTGAAATTGTGTATTATCATACTGGATGTAATATGCATAGTAACTACCGCTTCATGAATGACGGTGCAAGTTGGACGAGGTGGTGAATACAAATGTTACACTTCCGCATGACTTACGCATATTTGAAATTTGAGGCATATTGGGATTGGGATGGGGAAAATTTCCACATTACATTTTATGATTATAAAAAATAACATTTAATGTTTGTTTACTATACTATATTTTACTATTAACTATTTTATTATATACCAGCTATTAACTTAACAAAAGAGATTGATATTCACCTGTTTTCATTTAGTTTAGCAGTAGAGTCCAGCTTTGAAAATAATCAAGAATCCCTAAAATGAAGAGCAAAGTATTTACATTTTTGTTTCAATGGAATCGTGACAACATTCATTTACATTATTTAATAGACTAAACTGCAGTATATAAATTTAGCAGTACACTGTCGAATCTACGATGACAAACGGTGCCTTCCTCTCTTCGCAGTGATGCGGTTAGGTTAGATTATTCACCTCCAGTAGGCTATCGAGATTTATCGTTCCCTACAGACAGAATCAGAAAATCACAATTTTCTGCCGCCCCTGAAATTAGCGAAAATAGGTCGTTAAGACAAAATAGTCTCCAAAAGTTGGCAAAATGGTCCAATATAAATGTGGTAAATCCGCCACTGTCTCTTCGGGCGCATAGTCCTTAGGAAACGAACTAATAAAGGGCGATGCATAATGCATACTGAACCAATAACTTTCTTCCGCGTTACCTAGCCGCCCACCGCCAGGGAGCGTACCCGATGAGCCTTTACATCATAGGCAAGGCCCACGCGCGGCGACAAGGCCGGTCCGCTGCGCAGTTGTCGCTATGATTAATCGGGCCCCGGCGATCAGTGCCGGACACGCCACCGACAAACGCAAGCCTCTGACATAACTTGGCGATTTTTATAACTTGGAATTTATGTAAGTGTAACTTTAGCTTTAGTGTGGCAAAGTAGGGCTTAGTGAAACTTTAAGTAATGCGCAGGCTTTAACTTGAGAATTTGAGAAAGTGTTTAATAGGATTAAAATATGTTAATATACTTGCCGAAATATTTTTATATTGTCACAATCTGACTGTTTAAATTCTGTTATTGCGTGTCAGACTTTTGATAATCCACGTAATGTTTTTTACATAGTAGGTAATTACTAATTATGTACTGTATCTCTTTCTATCTAACGTTTCTTAAGTTATTCTACCATTTAATTATGGATATAATACGTCAATTATATCTTTTAACCATAGTTTATGTACAATAGGGAAGTATATCAATGCGAATTTGATTATTTATTAAATATTTTTAAAAATAGTTTTTTGTTTTTTTAGTCTTGAAAGAAAAATAATATTTTGATCTAAACATCCCCCAAAAAAATTTTTTATAGCAAAAACACATCAACGTAGACATCACGTAGCTGGATCATAGACTATTGTACTTATCTTGCTACATTAAAGCGCAGAAACCTACTTAGACATACCTGACCAATTATTTATTTATTATTAGTCCACGTTCCACTGACACCGTATATATAAATAACTTAGATTATTGATTACTCATTTTATCAGCATAGTGCAATCGGCAAGAAAATATAAAACCATTTAATCCATTGTTATTGTTATCGCATTGGAACTGTGAACATAATCAAGAAATCACTAATAATAGAGGCTATGCATCAACTATTCGAGTAATTTTGTGCTTTTTGTGTATTGTCAGTACGTTTTCACACATTTTATCAAACATCAGAACAGCAAACAACCTTCTAGGTGTCACGAAACATGTTATCTTGTTCAATTTGCTGTCATTCCTTGTAACGACTGTTTACTATGTACTGTGTTCGATTATCACTCGTTTTACATTCTCGTGTAATGCATATCGTTTTTGTAAGCATGTCTTTTTATTTGTTTGCTTTATGTGTATTCATTTTGTTGTCGTAGACGGCAGTTCCTCGGACACACTGAGAAAGCTGAGCGACGACTCGTCAAGAAAACATTTATCAGGTAAGTTTCATCTTTTATGTTAGCAAAAAAGGAGCGAATTGTTTATTTTCCTTTGCATGTATGTAACTGTGAGCGAGCATGAGTGCTTAAGTACGTCTCCTCGCACATACCATTGCACACATTGTCTACTTGTATATACCTAGTAATAATATTGTCACCTTTTCACCCCCGTATCATGCTTCTGCACGTGGAGCAGATTTGATCGAGGCGGAGGAAGACGAGGTCAGCAGCAGCCTCCCTGACCGGCGCCGATCATTCCGCAAGGCATCTAGTAAGTCACGCATTTTCATTCGCATGTTAGGAAAATAAGATAAAACTCAATGTAGACAGTTTTGAATCTCAATAGTATTAAAAGTCCCTAAAGGGCATATAAGGGTGGAGGAATGCTTACTAGGCTTTGTATTGTAACAGCATCGCATGCACTGGCATTAGAAGGTGATGGAATGATATGCATTGGCATACTTAACTGGCCACTACTCGTATACAAGACAAGTAACAAACAATTATCTACAGTAAGAAACAATTTACCTAATCAAAAATACTCTTAATAAAATTAAACGTTAACAGTACGCATGTAAAAACCTTACAATCGAATGAATCTAATGACTTAATAAAATAAATATTTTGAAATACTTACATAGTAAACTTGAAACTAACCTATTTACTTTGATATATGCCATAATAAAAATGATTTATGTAAATAGTAGTCTTTTGGCGCTTTTGTTCGCCGGATGATGGAAGGCGGCGGCCCACGCCAACGAGCGCCATCAAAACTTATGTTTGCAATTAGTTTTATTGTCTTCTTGAGAACATCATAATCATAATAGTTTTTGTTGTTACCGGATAAGGCAGATGACAAAATCAATAAGTTACTCTTAATAACATTTAACGTCTTTCTAGACTACGAGGCATTGTTTAATAAAACTGGTACCACAGGATTAATACCATACACTTACCTAAACCTAAAAACAATTACCACAATCATATAAAGTTCAATATTTAAAAATGCACAGAATAAAATCTAAAATTTTGTAATCTTCAAAAAAACCAACATGAAACACGAAAGCATGCGTGTGCGCTAGATTGCAAGTAGTGGCTAATCCATGTGTGTGTGTCCAATGTGTGTGAGCAGCCGGCAGCACGTTGAGCGGCATCTCCATGGAGGCGCTTTGGGAGAAGCACGCGCGCCGCCTTAGCGAGGCTGGCCTCAGGCGGTCTTCAGGTAAGGCACGATCAGATGAACATTCCACAATATTCCACAACAAACGGACCACCCGCAACCAAATGTCCAAACAGAATTGACGCAAGCAATCAAACGAATCACTGTTTGATATATTTTTTTCCTCTTACCAGTTTTTATTCTCAAGAAACCTCAGAGGCGCTATTGACTTACAAAATAAAACTGCCTCTGCAAAAACATTTCAAAATTAAATCGCTATCAATCGTGTTATTAAAGCATGTAAATGGAGTTTCGGCTACGAGAACATAAATAACATGTAAGCGGGAAGCGTGGTCGTGATTGTCGTGGAATTCTTGGGCAAAAACGTTACGTGTTTCACTGTTATCATGATCGCTTGCAAGTCATGCATCCTGTATGTTGCCGCACTTTTAGCTTTAGTGCAATTTGTAGTACATTACGATGGGTCCATGCTATCTTGTGCTTGACTCCCGAGGTGATTGCAATGCATTTTAAATTTTACTCCAAATTCCTCTCTGAAATCTTCTTTGTTCAAAAGTCAAATGCAGTTTGTTTCTTTACCGAAGCGAAAGTTCTTATATCTAAAATAACGTAACAATATGCAAACCGGAATGCAAATAGCCTCTTGATGGCCATTGCTCTTGCATACGGTCGTATGCAAGTCGTGCACATCGTGAAATATGTGTCGAGAATAGGGAATGGGACGAAGGTATACATATTCAATTGGCTATAAATTTGTCCATGTTTAGAATGTCACTTTCTTCAAACGTTTTCTCTTATAGTTTTGCGGGGTTATTATTATATTTTTCTATGCTGTGTGTTTATTATTTATTTATATTAATCTATTGTAATGATTTGCAGATCACAGTGTTGTGTTGACGGAAGATACGGACAGCTTTATTATCGGTGAGCGTGTATGGGTGGGAGGCACAAAGCCTGGACAAATAGCCTACATCGGAGAAACACAATTCGCTCCCGGAGAATGGGCGGGCATTGTTCTTGATGAAGCCATCGGTAAACAATGCCACATTACAACAATACTTAATTGTCATATTCCTGTAATACGTGTAATGTAAGAGAAAAATGCTATGATTATTTCCAGGTAAAAATGATGGTTCAGTAGCAGGAGTGCGATATTTCCAGTGTCCGGAAAAGCGAGGCGTTTTTTCTCGACTAACTCGATTGACCCGCGAACCGCTCATTACCCACGCTCCACACGATGCATCGCCAGTTTCCGACGCCGGCAGCGTATTCGAACGGCCACCCTCTGGTAGCGCTAGACCCAGACGTACTCTTTCTCCCAACGGTAGCGTTCGCAGCTTTGTCAGCAGTAAGATGAGTGAGTGACCAAAATACACAAACAATATCGCCCTTGCCATAATATACGCACTGAAAATTCAATTGGTACTTATTTGTTGTAAATTTTAGATGCTTCTATTTCAACAACGACCAACGGTGAACTTCGAATGGGTGACCGTGTCATTGTTTCGAGTAGCCGAGGCAGTAAGGCTGGTACGCTGCGCTACGTTGGCGTCACAGAATTCGCATCCGGCGTCTGGGCTGGCGTTGAACTCGACGATCCTCTTGGAAAAAATGATGGTTCCGTCGATGGGAAGAGGTACAAATGATTGTGAGACCCGATTGGTGATCGATTTTTTAAGGAAAATTCACATGGATTAGACCCTACCAGATGTTTCTCGTTAGTGAAGTTTCCTTAAAACTTCCAGATACTTCGAGTGTGCACCTCGCTTCGGGCTGTTCGCGCCAATCTCTAAAGTGTCCCGATCGCCTTCGAACCGCAAGCCTGGCGCGTGCGCGATCCACAGCAACGGGCGAGCTACACCGCTCCGACGATCAAATTCGCGCGAATCGCTCACGTCCCTGGGAACATCGATCGCATCGTCTCGCGCGGGGGTGAGACTCGGGGTGACGTCGCTGGGTGCTCAGGTAGGCTAGCCCCGCGCGCGCTCGGCCGAGCCCCGTCCACTGCGATCTCCGCCGCCCGTGCGACCGCACCGCAGCGCGCCAAGCCTGCTGGACAAAACTTTGCTCGTCAAGCACGTCGAATACGACCGCTGCGCCATCATCGCTCTGCCGCAGCCGAAGGTGTACTACGACATAATAATGCGCAACGCCAAGAAAGACGCGATGATCCCTTGTCGGTTGAACGAGGCCCTTCCGAAGTCGTGGAGGTGCTCGGAGAGCGTGTTGAGTTTCGACAGTCGGTCGGAGCGATCGCGGCGCAGCGTGTCGAGCGGCAGCAGCGGGACGGTGTCCCGGCCGCGGTCGGTCGGCAGCGAGGTGGTGCGGTGGGGGGGCCGGCCGGGGGCCGTGACGAGGGCCAGCCGGGGCCCAGCTACGGACGTGTTCGTGGATTTACCGCCGTCGCGCACTCACTTCTCGGGCTTCGGGAAAAGCTACCATTTCTCTTGCGTGTCGCCCTTTCAGTTCACTTACCCGTATGTCGTTTATATTTGAACGACGGTTCCTATTACGCATCTCATCAGTTTCCTTGTAATCGCCTTATATCTACTACGTATTCTACTGGCTACATAATAAAAGTCCAATTTGAGCGTTCCTATACTATCCGTGGAGGAAGTTATATGAACCTTATGAGACAGTACATTTAAAGCATAAGGAGTCCATTAGTGAGCTGTGATATTTTTGCCAAGACTGAACTTGGCAAAACTAACAATTTGCATTTCAATATTATGATTGCACTACATTATACACTGTTGTAAAGAACACTAATTTCATACGATTTTATAATGTTATCGGTCTTATTTACTGCACGACATTTTATAAACACAATTATCGTCCTTCAAGATACTTTCATGCAAATATTTACTACTTGTCTATCTGTATTTACATATTACAATTATAAAGAAAATATTCACAGTATTACAAATACATACAATGATAAACAGAATGGTGCACGCAAAAGTAATGGTAGGTAAGTGTAGTGTTCGCTTGTCGTTGCATGAGCAATTTGAAATTTTGTTTGGTCTGTAGCTGGCACCCTTTGGTTTGGCCCTTGTGTTAATTTATTTATTTTTATTTTAATTAACTTTAGTTTTTGATTCACTCGTCGATGCAATCATTTATTTACTTCACTTAGTGATGATTCGTTAACATTCATTTTGAGTAGAAATAACCTTTACATGTGTTATGAAGAAAAAAATAAATTTCCTTGAAGGTAAAGTTAAAATATGGTAAAATTTAAAGTTTTTTCTTCATAAACACATGATCGTACTTTTTAAAATTTAGCATTCGAAATTTCCATAAGACTGCAATAGTATTATTAGTATCGTATACGCCTTTTATGATTTTGACTGTGATATTATTTTTAAGCCTAGTTACTTATCCGTTAGATTTTATTATTATATATTATGTTCAGTATCGTCTTTCATTCATATCATTATTTATTTTTAGTCGAGTAACATTTGATATTTGCCAAAGATACTACAGTGATTTCAATATAATAATAGTACGTACTTTAATTTAATTTTATATCATTTACGCTTACAACAATTTTGAAAAAAATCGTATCAAAATTTTGTATGCCTAAAACATTATTTTTTGCCCTTTAAGGCGCTATTATTTTTGTCACTCGCTTAGTTCATATCATTATTTAGTTTGCCTTTGAGCACACGCTAATAGACGAAGATATCATTCGACATTATCATTTGATTATTTAGAGCTTCCGTTTTATCAACACTCGACAGGTTATGTATTTATTGATACATCACATGTCGAAGTGCATGCCAGTGTTTTTCATTATAATTTGCATAATATATATTACTACTGCACGGTGTACTAAAGTTTTATTAGATTGTTTTATCTCAAGCCATAAACTTGTCTCTATGTTGAATGTTTTTCTTTGTATTAGCAATTCATTCAACATAGTGTTAGACTATCGAAGTGGCAATACGACTTGCTATACGATTATTATGCGCATACGTGAAATTGTTTTAAAAGTTATTTCATTATTCATTGTTATCATTATCATGGTTATACCACAATTTTTCAATTGTACAAAATTTTGTAATGAGTTAAAATATAGCATTTATTTTGTACATGCCTACAGAGGCGCTTGCAAAGACAATTTACGTAATTACTATAGCATCGAAAAGAACTCTTTATCGAAATTTAATCAATGCATTTGCAGGTAATTTTATCTGCAATGCATAGTCTTATAATATAATTGACTAAGAGTAGACATGCAATATAACATTACTCTTATCAATATGCGACACGTACGATGCAAGTCGCACAGATTTCCCTTTCACTGACCACCGTCAACTTGGCACTTAGTGTTGTCTGCATACATTTGATATTCGCATCGCTGATTGCAACAGTGGCACATCACTTTTATGAACATTACCGCCGCGTTTGCGTCATCTGTCGCTATAAATTCAAGCACAAATGTAGGATCATGTTCACATAGTTCACGCTTATGCTCTTTACGATCATAATTCACAATGTTTACGAGCATTTGATTATCTGCTGCGAACCGTTGCGCTTCATCTCGCCTATTAGCCGCATCGCAAGCCGTATCGCCATCGCTAGACAGTAGTTAGTACACCCAGCGGTGGGAATTGAGTGCGTTAACACGTGTTGTGTTCCCCATGCGTGTTCCCCGCACTGTCACTAACGGCTCGGCAGCGCGTGGGCGGTCCGCGGGCGTCGTCCACCCCGGTCTCGGCGAAGAACGCCCTCCAGGTACAGTATCCCACCATCGCCGCGCGGTAGGCGAACTTCACGGGCGCTGGCGTGTGCCACGCATCAAAATTCCGCTTCCACCTTCAGGGATTCGTTGTGTATCTCCTCGAGATTGTCCTCGATTCTGTTTTGAGGAAATCTCACGTGTTCTATTTTTTATTTTCCTCTTTCTGTTTAAGAATATTATGAATTCTCTTAACTTCAACGTAACTTCTTGTTTCGATTTCTTGATTGAAATATCACAAAAAACAACAATGTATATAAGAAATCACGCACTTTATTAATGCTAATATATTCAGTTCTTTGTGTAAATAAATGAAAAGAAAATGTATATTAGTAGTCATACACTGTTATAATACCACCGATGACGTACTTACCACCTACGCCGAATACTTAATTTTGTATTAGAGACACCTGTTATGTGAGATATATTACAAATTCCCTGAGGTGAAGCCTTACATTACATGTCGCAGTTAAAACTCTGCTTTTAGTGGGGTCGATAACTGCAACATGGGACTACTGATTTTTGAGGTTTGGCACACGCCTAAACGGCAATGTGAACTAACTGCCAAACGGCTCTGGGGGACTCCAGTTTTAATTTTAATAATTGCATCTGATTCTTAAACTATTTCAATTGTTTTATTTCTTGTATTACCAGCATCAATTGTTTTAAACGTTTTTACTGATATTGTATTGATTATAATGACTAAAATTTTAACATTCTCATTATCTTAATGCTATGACTTTCCAGACTTTGTATTGCAACTATTAATTTATGTTAGTTTAGAGACGTTTCTGTCAAATACCGCGCACATTATAGTACAAAGTTCAGCTGTTTTATAATCATGTTCCAACAATAGACCTGATAGATAACATACAAGCTCAACATATATTATGCATTAGGGATCAGTGAAGACAAAGTACATAATTAGCTTATGTCAGAGGCAAAACTGTGATATTGTTCGCTTTTATAACTTTCATCTATTTATTTACGAATGATATTTATAAAGGTTTATGTCGAAATCGGTGCAATGATATAATGTTTATTAATTTGTGTATTTTTTAACATTATTTATTTTAATACTTTATTAATTAACAATTTACCAGTGCCTGTAAGATTGATGATATTCATTATGTTAAGTACTCACTCCGACGCAAGCATTCCTTATGTTAGGTTATATTAATATAATGGTACTTTAATATACGTATCTAATATATACTGCTCGTAGAGTAACTTAGTTTTAGATATCAATAATTGTTAAATAACTAAGTAAGTACACGTGAATAATGTTTCGAGTAATGGACCGAAGAATGTGTTTTAATAAATTGTAACTTGAAATATGGTGTCTTATTCCCCCTTTTCCCTACGAAGTGTAATGAAAGGTGTCAATAAAGTGATTATACACAACTAACTGGTTTTGTTTTATTGCACTAATACAGCTGTAAGTTTGCTTGATGGCGCAATAGCATGTTGGGTTGTACATATTATATTTTATTTGATACGATCTAGAAGGTAACAATAACATGATTAGAATATGAATGAATGCAATGAATGGGTTTTATTAACTCATTCATATATTCGTTATTTTTGTCGCCACGATTGCAGGATTGATACGGTTTTTGGGTATTATGTAGCTTTTAAACGCAAAATTTTAATTTCACACGTTAAAAATAATATACGTAATATTTATTTTGAAAAGTTATTTTTACTGTTTATTGTTTTTATCGTTTAATATAGCCATTAAATTAAAAACATGTGTTATTGGTACCTTCATAGATAGCATGTCGAAACCTATTATACCCGACCTTGAGTGGTAAGATATGTATAAAACCTATACCCAAAGGACAAGGCCTACATTTTAGTACATACCTAAATTGTACACAAAAGACTTGGTAGTTTATATTAAATAATCATTCTGCAATTAGGGAACAACTTGTCAGTTCAATATGGTGTAGTTATTCAGGACTGTTTTAATTAATAGAATCAACCTGAAACGTGGAGTGGCCTGAATAATACATGGTTGTACAATTAAATATAATATTTTTAGTTAAAATATACTAGCCGACAGCCCAATATTTTAATCTACGGTGGTTAGTGGCGATCCTATGTGTTGAAATATCTCACTTAGACTTATACTTAAAAACAACAGCCTAAAACCGACTGCGACTATCTAATTTGCTTTTCTATAGAATCTATTAAACTTTACTGATTCGATAAAGACATCAAGATTTTTTTTGTGATAAGATCTGAACATAATGTTATTGATAACAATTACACCCTTAACGATTCAGATAGGTATACTTTTGCGTAAAAATAAACATACAAAACAATACCTATTCGTGACTATGCTTAGATACTGACGCTATTTGCAACTTTGACAAAAACTTTTCATGTAAACCGAAACTGAAATTGACGTAATTTAGTCGTAAAGTTTATATTGCTTGAGCAATATAATACCTATGCTAATCTTTCCTTGCGTACCTAGTTCTAATCTAAAAAAGATACTAGTGGCACAAGTTTTAGTTACGATTGTTATTACGTAGACTCCTAAAAGCTAATAAATAATTTTATTCACACGAATAAGTCTATGAACTCTCCGCACTATGCGGGGACAGAGAGCAACACGCTGATTGGCTCCGACGAGAGCGCCAGATAATGAGATCAATAATATTTATAGGCTACACATAAAGATCTCTTTGACAGATGTTATGATAGATCCTGTTTTTCTTATATTTGGAGCCAAAGAACTAATTGTTGAGACCTGCGGATTTATCCGCAATTAAAACACCGTCTCGTAAGAACGGTGGCGTGAGGTTTAGCCTGTAAAACATTTCCCAATAAAATGGCTAAAACAACTAATTTTAGAGACAAGCGAATTCAAAAAAATAGTTTAAGCTTTATTATTCTGACATCTACTTTGTTAGTAAGTGAATGAAATAATTCAAAATACACATGAATGTGCGTTAAGGTAGCAATAGTAGGATATAGCGGGAACGGTCCCATTGCAGAACGGTGATGGTAATTGGATGGGTGTGGCAATGAACGGTGCAGCAGTATTACGGCTCACGGTGCAAATAGCTTGGCTTGCCCACGAAACTAGCTTTGGTCAGCGGCGTTCCTCGCGCGAACACATGGTGCAGTTTGTATTATGGAAAGGAATTGGTAATATCTGTATTAACTTATTAAGTAATAATTATTTTTGTCTCGACTATTATCGGATGTAATCGTTGTAAAATCAGGTATAGGTAATTTATTAATTATGGTGATATCTTAAATAAAAGTAACCGCAGTACAAAAATAAATACTTATAATAATCACACTATAAACTTACCTATCTAATTCAATAGACCGCAAAATTTACAGAATTAACAAAATCTTTTAAGTCTAAATAAAAAAAATACATAAGTATTCGGTACCTACACTGAACCGTAGTGCAATAAGTACACATGAAAAAATATAATATTTAAAAGTTATAATATAACTTCAAGATTCTTATAAAAAAGATAAAAAATGTAGGAAGTTATGTAACATCAGCGTTATTTTTACTATTGGCTACATTTGTATGTAGAACGTACGCTCTGATCTGATGGAGTACGCTCTTGGCCTCTTCCAGTTGAGTAGTGACTTTGTGACATCACAATTGGCTTGAAGCCAATACTAGCCAACTTAGACTACTGTCACTAAATTTAATATTATCTTGAACGGCTGAATTGGATCTACCAAGTCTTTTACTGTTTAAGTCTCACAATTAAACGGCCTAGTTTTTTCCCTAAATATTTATTGAATGGTATTTTTATTTATGTATTTATGTACTTTTGAGTTGGAAAGTTAAATAAAATTAATTTATAGGTAGGAATATAATTCAAAATCAGCTAAAATTTGTATCGCCATGAACTTACTTAGCTATTCAATCAATACGATAGTTATATAGGTAACGATGTTCTTCGTTTAATCTTGATTAAAAGTATTTCTATTAAAACGCAAATAGACGAGGTAATCACGCGGCAGAATCTCGTATACATTCACTCTTACAAATAAATAGGTAGTTTGAAAGTTATTTATACATAGAATAAGAAGTATAGGATGGATAGGAAATGTGCTTTACTCAATGTTAAAAAGCTTTAAAAATATATTAATTGTTCAAAACAAGGCCCTTGTAGGTGGTTATTTAGGTTGTTGCTAGTAAATTCATTTATTTCAAACTGGACTTAGTTAGCATTAAACAGTACATAACTATACCCAATAATAGCATGAGCGCCATTATCGAGACAGCTAACCCTAGAGATGCAAAAAACGTATTATGACATTTTTTAGAATTATTGTAAGGAAAAACCTCTTGACAAAAATACAACGGGATTTTGACATTCCGTTATACCTTTTATTACGTTGTAAGAAAAATATGTTTAGATGACAAAAGACAAATTAAAGGTGCGTTAACACCTTTGCACAACAAGTTACACCTACTGTTTACTTCCATATCTACGGCCCGCGCGAATAAAGACTTTAAAATATAACCGACTATTACCATTAAATTCCATAAACATACATGAATAACTAATTTATTTTAACATATTTGGTAGGCTTATGTATTACTATTGCGACACTAGAATCTTGATTTTAATACAAACGTTCAATGAAATAATATCGAACCAAAAAGTGCAGGTCCCTAACACTAGACGGTGCCCATGGTTTTTTTATATGCCTGAAGTATATAAAAACTGTAAAAGTAAAAGTGAATAAATAAATGATCATTTTCAAACACGTTTTCACAATGAAAACTATGCTTCAGCGAATGGTGAAAAAAGAGCTTATTTAAAAAAAAAGAAAAAAAATTGAGTTGGAAAGTCACGTGACATAAAATGAACTTTATATTTAGGGAACATTCATCCACATTTCGTAGATTACCAATATGTACCCAAGTAAGTTTATTCGTTTTTTCAATAGAGCCTTAATTAAGCAATAAGTGGCTACACAATCTTAAAGGCTATGAACAGCCTCATATAGAAAATGGTCTGGAAATCGTTAGTAGGCACTTGTCTCCCAGCTAAGATTGCGTAAGGAAGGGTAACTTCACACCCCCAGGCATTAAGAAAATCAATACGGCGGTACAGGACTCGCGAAATCCAGAGTAGGTATACTGGATGCAGATAGCGGTATGCGCATGTCTTGCAATTTTAACTGCTCTTGTGTATGCTTAGGTCCGGAGGGGAGGACTTGTATTTTTTGGGGAATAGGGCAAGGGCATGTTGGAGTTATAGCTATAGGTATTTGACTGCCTTATATCCGCAACTTTGTGATGGCACTGGTGGCCAATATTTGATTGATTGTGGCTAGTGGTACCTACTTATTAGCCACTACAATCAAATTTGTTACTTTTTTTTTCTAGATAATAAATTTAATTTATTTACTTAAGACAATGCAGCATTCTACTTGTAAAAAAATACAATTAATATATAGCCAGTTCTTGTTCTTGTGAATAAAATAAAGCGTAGGAATACCAGTTCTCTAGTCTTAATGATATGCTTACGTCTAAATTAGCCGCATTTTTTAAATTAGGTCCACTAAGTAGTTTATACGCGATGCTTATACAAAAAGATAAACAACTATTCTATATTGATAACTCAAAAAAATTACAGTAGTTTATGACGTAATCACTTACCATCGGTTTAGGTTATTTTTTCGTTGCGGTATTATTTAACAGTATTTTAGCATATGGCGCTATAATTATTCTGAAGTCTGATGTGACATCACTATTAATTTGTTTTCGACTCCTGTTGACGAAAATAAAAGAAAACACTAAGTTTTTAATTTAACTTTTTATAGATATTTAATTAATTCTTTCTATCATTAAAATGTTTCTGTTATGCAAATTAATTCTGTTTGTATCCAAACAAGAAGTCAAAGATTCAATTTAGATAGAGCGGTTTCAAGTCGGCCACAAACCTGTATTTAGTAATCCGCACTGAAGACTCAGTGGAATATACCACCATGCGTCATGCAAGTAACTATATGACGTTAAAAAGGACTGACTTATAAAAGGAGCGTCAAGCCATAACACAGCTGCGCTCTACCCTTGTCGCTCCTTACCATACCCTAAGGAACACTTTATCAAGGGCAACAATGCATTAGCTTCAAACGTCACTTCAAATTGAGAGCGAATTTTAGAAAATTTCACCATTGAAGCAGTGAAATTTCGCCTCATAAGATCGGACATAAACACTTTTTTTACGCTCAGTTGACGTTTGCAGCGCCAAATGAGACGCTAGAAGCGAATGTTTGTGGCTCTCTAGTTCTAGTTATTCTTTCTATTTCTTCTTTGGGGTTAGACTTACTGCCCATTAGCTACTATCACTTGATCTTAACTTAGTCCTTAGAAATAGCCAGCCAACTATGGCTAATCCGAGATAGTACTTCGATATTATTTGGAATCGATCATACGTCAATGGGGGTCCACTTACCATCAGATAGACTCTGTGCAAGTAGTTGCTTCTTTCCTACTTCGACATCCTAATGACTTACAAAATGCTGTCTCTTTTAAAGCACTTTTGACCTATAACTGCAATACTCTACTATCTACAATTCTACAGTTATCTAGTCGCTATTGAATGGTTTCAAGGTTGCAGTTGTATATCCGCACTATTTGTGCTAATGCATATTGCATGTTTTAGCTGGATGGCAATTAATATACAAAATAAATTGCATCTACCGAAGAATAGATATCGTAAATGCCAAACTAGCTGCTAAATTATGGCTACAGCTATCGGTTGGGTCAACTTGCATTAGGTAAAGGAAATTTGCATAGATATAGGTATAACTATGTATTTAGCAATTGTGTTATTAGATTTTTTTATTATTATATTTTGTTTTATACAATAATCCGTTTTATTTTGGGCACGTTTGTTGTTATATAAGGACTTAACGTAAGATGGATAGAAATAACAAATCGTCTTATATTTTTGCAACAAAGACAAATCTAATGCACAACATTGTGATGAATTATTTGGCTACTTTTTTGACAGTAAAAATCTTAACGTGCGTGTTCCTGTGAATATTTGTTTTATTTGGTTTATTTGGTTTAAAAAAGTTGGTACCTTCTTAATCCCCGTATGTGTAGAGTCAAATAACAAATATATATACTGTGTCCGTATACCGTAAAATATTCTTATTTATATTAAAAGACAACTTTAGAAATAA
>DWPV01000029.1:0-56551 GCA_018251915.1 Urbanus proteus proteus
GATGTACCCGCATTTCGATTAGTATTTTCTAAAGGATCTCAGTAAATATTACTGACTGATTACGTAAATATTGATTAATTTCTATTTAAAAGTATCATCTTAGGCGTCTATCTCCGCCTGAGGCAAGTATCCCCTGGAACATTTTTGACGTTAGGCGACTATCCGTAACAAAAGGCAACTATCCCATTTTCGAGAGGTCCAGGAAAACAGGATTTACTCAAAACCTATATTAATTACGTTTACAAAACCCAGCTTGTATAATAGATGAAAGACCTATCTTTTGATATACATTGTTCATTATTCATAATAACTAGTAAATTTCCAGTAATGGAGCTTTTCCCAAAAGTGGGGCAACTATCCGGCTTTTACCCTATGTATGTGCATGTTTTTCACATTTTAAACGTTTTATACTTTGATAACGTTTCCATTGCGTGTATGTAGATTTTTTGGTAAAATACTTAAGTTTAGTTTGTTTTCTTAACGAAAATTTGAGAACTGTTTAATATTCAGAGCCATTTTGATGTCCATTAAAGGTTATATGACGTAATTTAAAACCTGATGGGTGAACATTACGGTTAAGTAGATTTTATCATAAAATTTAATTTCTGACGTAAGTATATATTTATGAAGGTGCTTAAACATATTTATAATTCAACCATATGCAGAAATATAGATAAAGATTGTTTAGCTTATTTCGATTTTAGCTTACACGTGGCATAAATACGAAATATACATAGATCTTATCTACATTTAATGATACACGTATCTACAGTCTCTACAATGTGCTTATTTCACAACAGTTTTAACTTCTCAGACCACTTACTTCCAACTTTTCGGGCCGTCAATTAATTAATCGAGTATATCGACATTCGACCCGATTTCAGGAGCCCGAGTTCGGTTGACAATCTGAGTTATCTGATTAAGCACGCTTTCTCTCGCGCCGTGTGTCACACACGCAGCCCGCCGCCCGCCTCTACATGTTGTACCTATGCGTCGCCGCCCGATTACGCTCTGACAACCTCTCCACATTCATTTCATCACTCTATTTAAATAAATCAGCATTTGTTATACATATTCTCCAAATAATCTACGCAATCGATAGCTATTTAAAGTTTTGGGTGACAACAGCGTGAAATCATTAATCAAATTGGGATCATTGATAATAATTTATTTTTAAGTAGAACAATCCATTTACTTACATAACAAATACTAGAGGAAAACTACACCAAATTTGCATTATTATAACTTGAACTTTAATTTTATGACATTGATAAAGATTTTTTATTTATCTATCTTTTTACTTTACAAGAAAAAGTTAATGGATAGTGTTAGAAGGATTGATTACTAGATATAGATACCTGTATATCCAAATTGAAAGGTGAAAAAACAGGAAAAACCCACGAGTAATTAAAACATTTGTGCACTCTATTAGAATAAATATAATGTTAATGACGTATTAAGTAACATCGTTTAAAGACAAATGATCTAATTAAGCCGTGCGCTGAGCGTGTTCTCGCTTTTTTATATATATCGAATTCAATTTCTCTTCAGTGTTCTAGCTGTCGTCTACAACTCTATTAAAATAATTAACAAAATTTTTGAGCCACAAAGTTTCAAAAAGGGTCTAGTCAGGTGCTGATTAAAGTCTAAAGTGTATCAATCAAAGGGTGTTTATTATATCGAATGTTATTAAATTGTTACTTTATAGAATATATATATTTTATGTGAAAAAAAATATCTGAATAATGTTTACAAGTAAAAATTGTCGCATACGCAACTAAAACAAGTCCCGCGGAAGACTTAGTATTTCAGACATAATATTGCGTTCCGCTTTTATGAATCTCAGTACAAGTAGTGCGTGAAAATAAATAGCGGAACGGCGTTATGTGCGTTCGCATCATCTGTTTATCTACGGGTTTATGTGAACGATGCGTGCAAATAGTTAAGTAACTTTGTTATGCAGCGACATGAAGGACCTCGAGTGTTCGATGCTCGAGTTTTCTGCGTCTGCTTTTTGTCCGTCTCGGCCGTTTCCTCGTTAGCCGCTGGGCGCGGCGCCCATCCATCAGTTCCTATCTACTTTATGACAATTATTTATGTTCACTGCGTGGCAAAACTATTTCGCTTACCGTTGAGCTTTATCGATAGCGCAGAAGTAATGTCCTGCCGTCTCGATACGCTATATCTGATACGGATACGTCTGTTTGTTAAGTGCGCTAGTAGTTTGTGCTAGTTGTTTTAACGCCTAGGTTATTTGCTGCGAATGTTCTCCGCAGTGAATGTCGGTTTCGACATAAATTCTGAGCGGAACTGTGGGTGTAACTGCCGTGCAGTTGCTTACAGTGTACGTGGTGCTATTTATTTTACACCGAGTGAAATGTTTTATCAATGAACATTTTTGTTCCGTAAATAAACCAAGTTAAACGTTTCTTACTTAC
The DNA here is from genome assembly GCA_018251915.1 of Urbanus proteus proteus. Taxonomy (NCBI): domain Eukaryota; kingdom Metazoa; phylum Arthropoda; class Insecta; order Lepidoptera; family Hesperiidae; genus Urbanus; species Urbanus proteus. The sequence goes on from DWPV01000029.1 coordinate 2,439, forward strand.
CAGGAAGCGTTTAACTACTTATCGCCTGATTGCATATATAGAGTTGATAGGTATTATATTTACCTACACATAAAGTATACAAATGTTTATATTAGTGCGAGCAGTGATATTAATTATTGTATGACTATTCATATTAATAAGAATTTTTAAATTATCGTAATGTTTACAAAAAACAACAAATGAAGTAACTTAATGTATGAACCATTCCGAGATTTCATCAACGTTTCGGAGCGGCTAGTATTGTCAGTTGACTTTGTTATCGGAGGGGGGCAATTACTGTACAACCACGATGGAATCGGAGCAAATCCCGCGATCCGTCCACCGTCGGATTAAAATCCGAAGTCGCGTTGTAACACTAATCTGCTTAAATGTCGAAAGGAAATGTCAGATTGTAAAGTGCAGGGCTTTGAGTAAAGCGTGATGCGGCTTAAGCACCGTACCTACCGCTAAGACCGCAGCTTTCATGTTCTTACTTTTTCCGCCATGCGCCAAGTAAATTGTTGCTTATAAACAACAATCAAGTTATTGACGAACGATGTAAAACTAATATTATGAATGCGAAAGATTGAATGAACTGGTTCATTATGTGAGATTAATATTTATTTGAGACATAACTAAAATATTTTTATGATAAAATATTGAATTCTTAACATCAACGTGATTGGAACCGGTTAACGACCGATTCTGGCATCTTGTTTTGCATTTACTTATTTAAACATGTAACTAACAGCTAATTAAGTCCGATGTGCAACCACGATGTCAATGTAATAAGACTAATATCAGTGGAAACAACATAAGCGTGGCTCGAGACCGAGTCATGTCGCGTTGCATAATTGAACCTTAGATCTCCTAATGTCGCTGATTGCGGGCAGTTGTCCGCCGCCGATGCTATCAAGGATTGACGCTAAATACGCGCGCGCCGTGACAGCTCCAATACCGAAACAATGACGAACTGCGCATTGCGTAACGCCATTTACGTCCAGCTTTACTGTCACTCAATGCTCGAATTAAAACCGAGTGAAAGTTCATTTAAATATTTCAAATGTCTTCTGATTAGAATTTGTAAGCTCATAATTTAAACAGAAATCATTCGAGCTTCGCAAGAATTGCGATTAATTAGGCGTTACGGTGATTACATGAACATTACCGAATAATACGTAATATTTTGAAAGTGTAATAGTTATCGAATGGAGTTACGCGAACCTGAAATCGAACGTGGAAAATTCACGCTTCGCGGAGCGGCGCGCGTTTCTTTTTCTACGCCCGAGTATACGCATTGCCTGTGATAACTGTCGCTCTAACACCACTATCCTTAATTATACTTACATACTTATATTTACTGTTCCGTTCAATCTTAATGAACTTATTTAATTGAATTTAGCCAGCTTCGCCTAGGATTTTGAAACGGCAATTTCAACGATACCTACTAAACTTTAAGACGAATGAGAACATATTTAGGTACTCTTAAATGTTTGAGTTGTTTTCATAGCATTGAATGTACCTATAATTAAACAATTATAAAATCAATAGTCTCTACTGATGTTGTGAGCTAAATTATTTTCATAACAATAACAACATAATTATTAACATGTTTCGTATTAATGTAAAACTTCTGAGACTTTTTAGGTCGATAAACAAAACTGCCGAAAAAACCAATTACATTAAATTCACATAAATTATTCTTAAGAAATAAGGAAAGCTATAAAAAGTACATTATATTAAGGTGCGCTTGTAGTTGACAAATAACCTAAAGTATGCCAATAAAGATATTTTAAAGATTTTTTATACCTACTTCTTTTGAAATCAACTATCTGCCGCCGCTTTGAGTACTATAAAGGAAAACTTAATGTGATTTTACAAAATTACTTGTAATACTTATTTACTTACTTTTAATTAAGTCAATACTTTGTTATGAATTCAGTTTAAACAATTGACTTATTTATAATAATGTAATTTAGATTTAATAAGAAAATGTAGGTATAGGTATATGTATTTGGAAGTTAAAAAGTCGTTATAACAAGCTTTCGGTTGCATAATTCAGCAATTTATAATCATTAGCGTTTTTCTGAGACAGGACGAAGCGCTGGCGCAGGGTGAGCGGTGCGCTCACAAGGGTGCAAGCTAAATTGAGATATCTCAACACTTGATTGATTGCGAACATGATTGGCATCTTACGACTATCAGCGGCGGGTATGTAAATTTTGTCTCCTTTTATCATTACGTATTGTTACGATATTTTTTCTTGTCGTTTTTAATTCAAAATGTTCATTCCACGCGAACGCTCTCTGTGAGAATTATTCGATGTATCTCATATGACAGCCCTTCACTGGTCGGTGTCGAGGTATCGACGCGGCGGCCGAAAGGTGCGCGTCGGTAGGAACCGTACGCTCCGAATGCCAACCGTTATAATCCCTCATCAAGCGTAACATGTTGAGTGTAAAAGGCATCATTAACGATTTCCTTAAAAAGGCAAACCGGAGCAATCATTAAATCGTAAAATATTGCAAAAAGAAAATAAAAACAACGACATGTCTCGTTACGCGAGTTTCCGTTGCTACGAAAGTGAACACAATGATGTCAGTGTAGCGATAAAAAGTAGAGCAAAAAATATCCTGTGTAAGCGAGCACTTTATGCATGCGAGACTGTTTAATCGTCGCTAGCTCGCTATCGATACCTATCGAACAATTGAAGAAATAGTATAATCTGTTGCATTCGTTGTATTCGAATAGTTATATCTAGATCACATTTTTTGCACGATCGTACGTCAATGAAAAGAATTCCTCGTTGAGGTCGAACGTGTAAACAAAAACGGGTAAAGCTCTCGACTCGTTGAAGTAGACAAGCGGAAGTTTATTAGTGGCGCTTAAAAGGTATTAAATGACATTCATATGTAAATTATATTAAGCCATAATTGATGTATTTACGCGTACTGTTCAATGTATTTTCATGTTTTTAGTAATTATTTAGCATAATAAGTATAAAACCTATGACACTTATTATATTTAACAAACAAATAAATTGCTTCAATTAATCATAATATTATCTCTTATTGGTATTAAATTTAAATGTACAAATGAGACATTTGTATTTTAAATAAGGATTATTCTGTCTCTATTATATGTATAAAATGATTAAAAACGAAGTAGGCATGTAAAATACTTGAGTACAAAACCATTTTTTCTTAAAGATCTCTATTATTAAGTCAGAAGTGTATCACAACGGTATACTTGAAGGAACATAAAACATTCCGGCCCTTTGCAAGCGCGATGATTAATTGCCCCGTTTTGAGACTGATCGATTAACTTTTGTACTTTAAGTTTGTATAAAATGCTACAGATTCAAACCCTTCCTGGGTACACATATTTTTTGCTATGATTTTATATTTCGATTTGTCAACTAGAATTGAAATGCAAATACAGGCTAGCATGTATAAAGATTACCGTAGCGTGCGAACATTGAGATCGAGTTGCATTACGAAACAAATTCGTTTTAATACTAATGGATTACTTCCCATTACAGGATATTTCTTTGCTATAGGTATTTATGCTATAAAGATACGAATTGAAACTGAAATCTTCTGAATAAATTGTTTCTGAAACGATTATGATGAGTATAAGGGACAATTTATGGTAGATTGTAGAGTTCCTCAGATATAATTGGCACCTATACCTAGCTAAGTTTGGTAAGGAGGAGTTAAGCGCGTATTCCAACAAAATATACATTTAGACGATCAGTATACCCAGTGATCTTTTGGTTTCAATATTCGATTGGGTTCGTCTTTCTTCGGGTAAAGTAAATCATTCAACTTCTTTGTGTTGTTTTAACTACATGAAGAAGGTATGTAATTTCGGGAGTATGTAGGTAGTGCACGGCAATTGTGTTTAATTAGGTGCAAAATCTCGAATACAGTGCGGTGTGAGCGGAAATCGCAGGTCTGATGATATCGGTCGGAGGCAAAGCTCCGCCGAAACAAGGCGGTGCCGGCCGTAATTACAATCCCGCCACGCACGCTCCGCATCGACCAAATCTCTCTTTTTACTAAATTTTCTTATATTCCCTAACCGCTTTTCGACACGCGAAACATATTCGCATCGCGTGTGAATATTTAACTGTCAGCCACGGTAGATAACTAATGACTATAATTGCTCTCGTAGACATGTATGGTAATTATTGTTTTAAGTTTTTAAATAAATACTCGCATCGCGTAAAAACTAAACGCGGATAAAATTGTTAGTTTAAGGTAATGATTGCCGCGAACTCCAGCTAATCTAGTTATGCATTTTAACTACGACCGTAATGTAACTTATACCTATACCTATGCAAATTACAGACTAGGTATGTGAAAATAACTTTATAGACGATAGTTAAACTAATACATGCGCGTAATATGCATAAGAATGTATCTGCTTTTTATTTTCATATTGAAACGGCACGGAGGCTCGTTAAGGAAACACGATGTTTGCCGCGTCGAAATTATTTTATCATAATACGGTAAGGTTATTGTTTAAAGGGAGCGATATTATCCGAGCGGCCGGCTCCCGGGGCGGTCATTGTGTTCCTATATGGCGAATGTCAAAAGCTTCGTCTTAATTATCGGGCGCGGCTATACAATGCGGACTCGATTGCGGCGAGATAAGCGCTCTATATCTATCTAACTTCGTATTGAATGCCCGGCCGGACTTCGGCCCACTTACTGCCTTAATAATAACTTCAAACGTATGTCGCATTGTATCTCTGATTATTCGATCTAAGCCTATTGAATACAGATAAAGCGTGTTTGAATATGCTCTCGTTGTCTAAAAGAAAATTCAAGTCGCTATTGATATTTATGCTGTTTGTAACGCGTAGAGTAAACTCGCTTGCCGTGGGATGAGTAATGTTTAGGTATATCTAACTTATTGATACTCGTGATTTTACACAATAACAATGTAAGGAGTTTTTTGAATCATTATCGAAACGAGATTAACCAGATTGATCAAACTAGATTGTCTGGTTTTTCAAGAATCTTGAAAAATCATTAAAATAAAGGTAGCAATTATATTGTCCCGTTGCGGTGTTTACTCTCGTTTTCTAGGGAAGTGTCAAGAAACAATAATGCCAGGGGATTTCCGATTTCCACGGAAAGAACACGCGAGCACAGCATTTATCATTGGCAATGATTTTTTGCTTATTGAAGAAAATTTTCTCACGGCATAATGCTCGACTATTGTTATGCTATACAAGTCATATTTAATGGGCTACTCGATTAAAACAATTACTATTGCGTATTCTTAACACGTACCAGTGCCTACACAATAAGCGACGCACGCTTAATATTAATTTGCTTGTTCAAAAATTACAGGATTTTAATGATTGATTAGTCGATAGCTAGACTAAAACCTGTTTGCTTAGCGGGCTACACTCGAAAGTTTAACTAAGTGTTTATGTAATACCATTTTAAGATGGATTTAGTTTTAAGATAGAACAAATTAGTTTTATACGTACTTAGATAAGAATGTTATAAAGATTTACATAGTAATTTTATATTGACAAAAGGCGTAGATAGATACCTACTATATCGTATCTTATATAGGTAATGGTACCATCAGTATTTCCAGTTTATTATAGCGAAAAAATCTAGATTGTATTACACAACGTTTACAATCTCTAAAAAATAAGGATAAACAGTGGTTTTGAAAGTAACTTTTGCGACGGTGTCCGCGACGCAAGAACCGGGAGTCGCTTGGGGTGAAACTGACACGTCGCTTGCGGTCAGAAGACCCTGGAGTAGACTCGGCCCGAATGGATTGCTCGAATATGCAGCAATAATATTCATGGTATCATTATTGTTATAACTACATTCCGTAGTTATAATTTAAACCATGACCGCCATTTTATTGTAAGCTACATTTTTTATGAAAACTTTCTTTTACAGGAACACTTCTTCTTCTGTAAAATTTGGGTCTTGTCGGTTACGCAAAATCGCCATAAGAGCTCATGACGTGAATAAATAACTTTTGATTAAAAACATTCAGACTATCGATCAACTCTACCTAGCGTACAAAACACAAATAGGTACTGAAAAGAACTAATTTTTTATCTGATTAATTTGTTGCTTTAACTTGCACTTTATATATAAATGCCAAGTTCACAATATCTACAGATATTTTTGTGTTATCATTACTAGAACAGAGCATAACAGGAATATTACATGTTTAGCATACTTCTTGTTGGTACATCTGATTAGAAAAGATTTGCAAAATGCACAATTTCAAGTTGTTATGAGGAAAGTTAAGATCAATTCCAGCGTACAAGTCAGTACGAAGTAAACACCGACAATCTTTCTACCTCACGAGGTAGGAAATTCAAAATTAAATAGAGATGTTAAACGCTCGGCTGCGGTCATGTTTTACGATTGCTCATGCTTCTAAAGTGCGTGGTTAAGCTTTCTAAGATCCGAGAGGTAAACATCCGGTCGGCTCACCGTTAAGGGACCACTCAACTAACTACAAATTCCTTATTTCTGTTTGGATGCTATGAAAATGATATTGCCCATCTCGTTAGCTTGTTTCAATGATTGGGACTTTTACCGCAAACGATACAAGTGTACAAGTTTTAAGGGCAGAAAAAGTTGTACGTAGTTTTATTCATCGCCAATTAGCCAGAATAACATAATTATTATGAAGCATTCAGATCTATCTATGTTATTTTTCCACTAGTTTTTTGCAGCACGAAATGATTACGAACTCGACCACCAAATTAAAAATTAACAGCTATGTTATACTAATTATAATATTAGCCTGGTCAGATCATGTAAAATTTTAAAAAGAAAAATGGCAGACAATATTGTACAGGGCCATACTTATTCAATTTGTTAATAAAAAGATAACCATAATCGTTACAATATAAGTTTTATTATTTTATTATTGCATTCGAATAATGATGCGTAATACTTATAACGTAATGTAATTGTTAGTCGTTAAGTCTAATAGCCGCCATAATTAATTGAGTGAGCGTTGAAGAAACAGCTTCGTTGAACTTGACAAAGAAATCAGTATTTATAATTCAATACGTAGAGTCGCACATATTTAAATATTTTATTAATGAATTGTATAAATGGCATGCATAAGTAATACGTGAATGTAGTAAAACATTTCCACGGCTTTATCATAATCAAATTATGTTCTATCTTTTTTGTGTTATTAATATCCTCTATAAAGTTGCATATGAATAAAAACTTTAACGTTTATTTTATTATCGCGTAAATTTAATATTCTATAACAAATTAAGTCCGTCTAGGTCTTAGTTGCAGACAAAACTACAAATATTAAAAAATATATTTTGTGTAGATATATGCCATAGGCAATTTTGAAATATTTTTTGCCCAAATTGACTTGAATAACTACAAGACCTCTGCTAAGAGTTAATATTTTTATTACAATTAACTCCCAATGAAAATATTTTTGTAGTCACCCATGATCGAAAACAGATATTTAAATAATTATTTAGATAATTATACTAAGATATTTACGAGTATTTCATGCATTAATTGATTACGCCTGACTAACGATTGTAATAGGAATCTTGCATGGCAGACCGAATTACATCTCCGCAACGCAGATTGTTCCGAAAATATCTTTCTATTACAAATATTATTATTTCAAAGTGAAATAAGGTTTGTGTAAAACATTTTAACACGAGTGTAACCTAAGAACACTAGTACTAGCTCTAGTTAGTATTGTAGTTACTAGTAGGTACTTCTATTAGGGATGGCGATTAACATTAAAGAGCGATTAATATTAAAATCGGATGAATAATAATCTGAATTGTCGAACCACAAAAATATGGATGACTAGAGTATCAATGTCATTAAAATCTATGTTTGATACGATTTCGATTAGGTATATTTCGTTCTGCCTAAGAATTAAGATGATTATTGTAGTAGTATATTCATGCCATTGCAATAAAAAACTAGAATTTTAATCGACTCATGGTTAAGTATTCATTAAAATCGAATTTTAGTCGAAAAAATCTATTATAGTTCGCCGTTACTCTAGTTAGCCGTCCCTACCTTATATTTTGTTGTTGATTTCGATAAGCTACAGATGTTGATTTACTATCCAGGTCTGCATAATACAACAATAAGTCATTGAAACGATTCTGTACAACGTTGCGCTAATACTGTAAACGTGTAAATTTGTTATCGTTCCGCTTCAGTGCCCAAGTGGAATTAAATTAAAATATTTCAAATGTCAATCCAACTGGCGCGATTGATAGCGGTCCTCCATTATACCTACAATTACCTACGTAATTAATTCATAATACCATATATCGTAATAAGTTATTACTAAGTATAGGTACATAACTGTTGATAGGTACATCTGTTAGTGTTTGTATCATTTCTGCAAGACTCCACCGATTGTAGCCATGTTCAAGCGATATATTTGTTTTATCAAGACGATGACTCGAGTCGAATATTTGTATTCATAACAATTATCAATATTCTAAAAACTGTAATTATTGAACATAGTATTTTATTATATTAGTGTTATATCAGGCTCAAAAGTAATTTATAAGATCTGTAGTATTTTTATCTGTAGGTTCTATCAACTATCTCTACATTTTCACCTAAATATAGATGTACAGTATACTAGTTAACTTACCTTAACAGTTTGGTTCTTAAGTGGTTTATCTGGATCATGTATATACTCGAGCGTGATGCCGTAGAACTGGCCTTTGTTGATATACGTGATGCGGTCATCCTCGCGTCTCTGCGAACTGCTGCTGGCCGTTTCTAGGTGGTACTTGAACCCGTACGGTGAAAACCTGAACAAAGATAACAGAACTAAGAACATCGAAAACACAATAATAGATAAGAATGACCGCGACATGACGCCTTCTTGCTTCAAAGATCAAGATAACTTTCAAAAACTTGCACATTACTCAGTAGCACAGTAGGTAAGTCTTCGCGCTGCAACATTTGTCGAAACATAAAGTGCACAATGAGAGCTGGTTTCTGTACCATTTAGAAAAAGTGCGATTTCTTCTTTGAGATACTTATCTACAGATACATGTTCTCGACAATAAAGTTTCCATGAAGTAAAGCAATAAAAGTGAGCAAAAAGTGGAAATCTTAATTGCGCCGCCAGTAAAGCTTGTCAGCGGCGTCGTTACATAAAGGCGTGGAGATCCAGTTCATAGTGCGTAATGAAAAAGTGTGTTTTCTCGCGATTTCCTGCACTCGGGATCAGCGGAAGGAAAACCCCGCTAATTTAGTTGCGATCGCGTGCCGCCACTCGTTAGCGGCCACGCGTGAGCCGCGCGACGGCCGGGACACGCGCCTCTCGCGCTTGTCGCCGATCGCGGCCCACGCTGGACGGACAACTAGGAAACGGCGATGTCATTATCCACCGCCGCTATTGTATTCTACCTTTACTTATGTAACGCGATAAAAACCTATAAATCCTCGCAGATTGTTTAATCTACAGATAAATCACTGGACGGAATGTACGCGTAGCCAGTTTGCGTCCGCTCAATTCTCGACTCGCGGTTACACCATTACTTAAAGCTTATTGAAAACAATTTGGTAAACAACCCCGCTGATGTTTGCGATTTAAACTGAGCTCGAGCAGATAAAGGCTGTGTAATGCAAACGCAGGCCGACATTGACGGATCGGTCGCAGCGGTGCTCGCCTATCTGATTCTCTTTAAGTTATTCCAACCGCAATTTCCATTTGTGTCATGACTCTCCATTGTCATTTAAACTATTCTTATCCTTTCCTAACGAACAATCGACAGACAATTCGGATAAAGTATTCTTATGTCATCAATTAATTGCGAGTATCGGTATGATACGTATAAGCCTTAGACGGCGCACGACGAGTGCGTATAAATGCGAATGCGCGCTTACTCTCCTCGACCATCAGATACATTATCGCTTGCGGGCCGAGGAGTCGAACGTATTCTATAATAAATAACGCATTGTTTTCGAATGAGCTTCATTACAAATTTCAGCAGCGCTGCGGCCGAAAAAAGACACTTCCTGCGTGAACGCGAAGCCCTTTCATGAATAAATCAATCGGTGAGGCGCGGAAATTGATGAACGGACAAAAAGTCTCGGAACGTAGGAACAACAAAGTGCTCGCAATAAAAACGCATGCCGCGATAAGAGTCGCCGGGCGGCGTCCCGCAGAGCCTGTGCGCTCCACCGCCAAATTAGATGCGCATAAATCAGGTCCACTTAAACTTCACCACGCACCGATCACAAGGACCTGCGCTACGATTACCCTATTACAATAGCTATATACAAAGCATTAAACTTGCATTAAGGAGCAAATGTGTGTTACACTTGTGTAAATAATATTATGGCATAAAACTCTCCATGGTAATGTATAGTATTATTCCCTTATGTTGTAAATCTTTATAAATCCGTAGAAATTAAATGTGAGCATTAACTATGTTAATGGTAGAAATTCCGGACTCTCCGGAGTAACGTCAAACTAGCGCTCTATACGGCTAAGTCTAGTTCATCTTGCAAGTAAATTTATGTACAACATATTAGTGGAAGGAAAACTGGGCGGAGATGCATCATGGTAAGCGCTGTGGTAGTTAAATGAGAGCGTTTAGGTAGCGTAATGGCAGACTGATTGCCGGCTGCCGGCACCGGCACGCAGTGTCTCCACCATCGCTCACTGGTACACTCAAATTATTCGCTGCCACGACGTTAAATAACACTAACGACAACATAATACGAAAATACATAGAAAAATGTTTTCACTACTTTACTACTGCTCATGAATCACTCATAAATACATATGTACATATAGGCATATAGCACACAAGTTACTTTCTAACGGTATTTAGTTAAATCTGAAAGTAGGAAAATCAAAATAAATGTTTTCCACTTAACAGCGAAAGGGAATGAAAATGCAATGTCAATGGATACTAACGGAAATAGCTATGCCAGAGGAATGCTGCTTTAGGTACCTATTAATTTTGCTTAAAGCGGACAGATGTTAGAATCGCGTGTAGACCGCAATCCAGAGACATTATTGCCTTATTGTACGCTCTACGCTATTTGCAACATACATTTTATTAAATTATTAAAATCTGCTAACTATAACACTTATAGTGGCAAATTGTAGCATAAATATTTTAACTGGTAAGTTAATGATGAAATGAACTCAGCTATAAACGAATGGTTTGAGACGGCTGTAACCTGGATTAATTACTATAAGATTACAGGAGGCTATTCAAGCACTTTACTAGCAAAGGCTACATGAATGAACATAAGCTCAAAGCGGAGTATTTTTTGTCAGGATGTAATAAATTTGTATTTTTAAAAGCCCATCACTGCCTATTAGACACCTCTTTGTGGTGATAATCTAACAAGCATACAAATTTTGATTAAGTTACAGCTTTTAAACGCTCATTCCGGTGTTGAACATTGAAGGAGTAAATAAAGTAGATATTGCCGGCATTGACAGACGGCTGGGCAATCGTAGAGTACTCGGACGGTAAGTAATAGTCCAAACATTTGTGAGGGCGTTGAAATACTCGTGTTGAGGCGAGGACTTGTAATCAGCCAAGGAACGAGCGCGTATCGGAACGAAGGTAATTTAAGACGATAGAAGCGACCGAGTTATTTGGGCCAAATGCAAGCAAGTAATTATCGAGATAATAATGCTAATGCACTTATCATGTTGACGACTGTTTCCGCCCCGCCTCGCACCGCTAATTTAACGATTTATTCCCAAAGTTACTGTTACGATTCCTACTTTTTTAATTAATTATGTAACGAACAAGATTTTTACGTAACCATGAAATCTGTCATCGACGCGTTTTAATTAATTACTAATTATAAGATTAAATTTAATACTACAGCTCGTATACCTACTTTATAATGTATAATGATCTACAGTTTAATTGTACGATAAACTGAAAAAATACTTACGTATCCCAGTGTCCAAATATAGTGTTGCGTGGAAACAAATAGGTTTTATTATTTAACAGTTACTTAACAAGTTGCGTGCTAGATATTCATTATTATTCGATAACGGCAACAAGGTAAATCATGATTATTTTTTAGCATTTTGTGAACTTTTAATTAGCTAAGTTTGTGTCTAATTATACTTTATAACTCAATTGATACTGATTAATTTGATTGATTAGTCATTTTTAAATGCTTTTAAGGTAAATAACAAATATTTACTACGACACGTTTAATTTTTTTGGTGCTTTAAAAACTCGTTACTTACATGTGTGGAAAGTATATTCAACTATAATGAATAGAAAAATAATTCATCTAACAACGTCCATTACGGTGAAGACAAGACAATTAGCTTTGGAGAAGAAATTAGGAAATTACCAATTTACACACTTTTACTGTTGTATTCAATGATCACGAAGTTCAAGTTAACACCTTTGCTGCGAGAGTAATAGCGTAAGTGTTTAACAATAGCATGCGTGTCTTGTGAGGTTTCTATCAATGTGAGGGCTATGGGTTTCTCACGTTCTTCATACACGGTAACACGCACTTTACCGATATCCAAGTTCAATAGGTATACCAAATTTTACGAAATTTTGCTAAATCGATGTAATTGATGTAAAATAAATTTCAATAAATTAGATATGTATATTCGAATATTTTTATTATCTACAACTTAATTTGAAATTTAAAATAAGTTAAGGCGTAAACGTATCATGTATCTAACAAGTTATATTAAGGTATAGGCATAAAGGTACACAAGTCCAAGGAGCACGTTTAAGTCTTTTCTACGAGAGTTTGGGAATTAACGCGGCATAAACTTTTTCGTAGGCGTGTTTGGTACAAGGTGTTTTCTAGAAAGAATGTATTTATCTAACAGTGAGGTGCAAAGTGATCAGTCAATATAGTTGCTGTTGTGGCTTGGCATACAACTTTGCGCTCGTGCCTTTTTATGAAGACTGTAGTCAAATTATTTGAAATATTTACATTTCATCACATATACTTCCGTGTATTCAATGGTAACAGGTTAAAATCTACAGGTGAATGAAATTTATATCTTATAAGGTCAATGCACTTATAATTGATATAGGTAAGTTACTAAGTAGAATCAAAACCTAAAATTTAGTAACGTTAAAAACATATTTTGTTATTTATTCAGAAAGTTTTTAGGCCATGCACGAGTAATTGCACTGCGATCATTATTCATCGAGACATTTTTACTCAGGTGAATATGTGGATTGTGGTTCACCTAATGATTTATGCTAAAAGCTGAGATTTATACTTACAGTTTGGCGATTTGTATTTTATCAGCATCATTCTGACGTCCGAAGTCGTGCCAGGGGCGAGTGCGGGGCGCCTGCGCGGGGGAGTGGTGCGCCGAGGGGGTGCCGCGGCCGTCGTCGCCCACGCCGGGCTGCTGGCAGATCACCGTGTACTCGAACGACTGCGTGGACATTAACCGTTTAATTTAACGAACCATTCATTACCTTAAAGGTGGTGGTTATTCGTGGCTGAGCGACATTATCGCTATATTTATGACTTTTAAAGGGTGTAACGGTGTTGTGATCTGGTTTAATAGTGTGCAAAGGCCTTAAGTTACATAAAGCGCTCAAAATTTGTATTTTCTTAAAATTATCAAATTTCCACATTTATTGCAGTCCATATACATATGTTACCCATCTAATTAGAACATGATCTTAAAATTGTCGATAGATGCGTTATAAACTACGAGACTAAATTAGAACATGTGTGTGCCTTTTTACACCTAAACAAAACCAAATTACTAGTTCTACTACGAAATAGCTGAGTTTAGTATAAAACAGTGTTACACCCAGGAACTTCATGGTAGAAATATGTGTGAAACATAGAGTTGTAAACATTTATACGTAGGCTGAATCTTGTTATCAGCTTACGTGTTTAAATGTCGTGGCTTGTGTAGGTAAATAAAAACTGTACAATATAGTTAAGCAAAGTTGGACACAGTGTCCAATTTTGCTTAACTTCGTGCCTTACTTTGCTTATGCATTGGATGGATGACCACTTTTAAAACTTTAATTTAATTAAAAAGGGCTGTGGTCAAATATTACAGTTTTTAAAGTGAGTATTGCTTAACGCCATATTAGAACTAGTAAAATACAGGATTTATACGTTTTCAATAACATAATTTAATTTATGTGCAAGTTCTCCTCCAGAAATGAAAAAACCGTACTTTTCTGGAGAAAATAAATGGAGGTTGGCCATGTTGCAATTCAAATGTTGTAATTTTAAAATAAATACCGCGTGTAATTAAGGCATCTGTCATGGTTTTCGGCGGTTTCCTTTTTTGTCTTAACTTTATAAAAACAGTCGTAGAAGTTAACATTGTAAACATTTATAGAAGTTAACACAAGTAATGTGTCGCTTTTTATTTTTCAAACTATTAAAATACACCTAGCAGTTATTAAAACAGATTGATTCACAAACGTTTAATACAAACTATGTCTTTTTTGTGACCTTCTTTATTAGCTATTTAGTTTTAGTAGCTATAATTAAGCACCCACACGGCTAAAATATTGTTTTTAAATTGATACAGTTATCACCAGGAGTAGGTAAACAAACAACTATAATTGTATATGTGAGAATATTCATTATTAATATCTATTACGTATTTCATACAAAAACGTAATAGAACACGCAAACAAACTATTTTTCTTCTAAACTATAAAAAAGGAATGATTGTTTTCACGTTTACGAATAATAAAACAATATTGTCCAATTTACACTTGATACTGACTAATTACATTAGGTATAGCAACAAAAAATATCTACAAAAAATCTTATCAATATACAAATAATAAAATATGTAAATGATTATCACTTAGTATAAAATTAACTTGAGTTGAGGTTGTAGGAGGCCATTGCCAGTCCACGTGTGATATATTTTTGCATAAATATCTAAGTCACTCTCTGTCGTTATTCTAAAAAAATATTGAAGGTCGTATATTCTAACATTCGGTAGGTATGTGATAAGTGATATTAACTATGTAGAGCGGTAATGGAATGAAAGTTGCGCGCTCATTACAAAGTAGTACCTAATAAATCGTATAAGAAGTAGAGTAAGAAAAAGTAGGCATGAATTTTGATTAAATTAACAATATTAACGATGAATGAAACCTCAGTAACTGAGTAAACGATTTTACGATGCCTATTTGTAAACAAGAGTCAATATTTACGAAGGATAAAAACTTTACAAGAGGTTCATAACGAGAATGTTTCGCCACCAAAGTTAAAAAGTAGAGAAATTACAATGTTAGTACCTTCTTTTGGCGGTCACTGTTGAATAATGTTTGCATAATATGTTAATATTTGTGTAATGATTTAAAGGTAATCTAAATCGAACGCAATAATATGATGTGTGGGTTAATTTTGCATAAATACAGTGATATTATCTCTTACAACAGAAACATAGGTTTCTGTGTTAGATTACGACCTCTATCTCTTAAATAACTATACCTTAAATAACCTTTTCTATATCATACACATATTACAAATTTGCGAACCAGTGTTTGACACGTGTAAGGTTGGATCTACATATCTTCTGAACTTAAATGACCAGATTATGGTTGACTATAGTCTATACTAATATTATAAAGAGTAAAGATTTGATTGTTTGTTTGTTTGAATTGAATAGGCTCCGAAACTACTGGACACAATTTTACTTAGTGCTACAGGCCACATTTCATCAAAATTCGCATATTTAATTTAAACTTTTTTAAGCGGGTGAAACCGCGGGAACCAGCTCGTGTAAGATAAATCTTTAAAATTAGTCCTTACCCCCAGATTACTGATAAATATTAATCGAGTAAGTGAAAAGATTAAAATTACATTAATTCATACCTAAGCTTTAGCTATTAACCACCATCTTTTTAAAAATATTATAAAAACGAAGAACAAGAATATATACACTTCTACAATAATGTTAAGTAAGTATTAAATAATTTTGCGATATTAATTCAATTTTATTTTATTATACAATATTACAGGTACTTCCTACTGAGTAATGTGAGATTTTTTATATATTAATCATTCATAAATTAGCTTTAAAACAGCAATTAACTTATGATAATGATTTCTAATTTGAATAGTGTAACGTCCACGTCATCGCGGTAACGATGCGGTAAGTAAATGTCTATATTCATAAGAATAATTTATAAAAAGGTTGCTAAGGAAGCTTACATTCATAAGCCACTGTGATAGTATAGAAAATTATATCAGTAACTATTATTTTATCGTAGTATTTAGGAATGTTAATGTAATCAATAAACAAATACACATTTAAGTTTTTTTTTCGGTTATAATAATACTCTATTATTTTTTTATCAATCTGTAAGTATAGGATTTAATTAATACTTTATTTTATTTTGGGATTATTGGGTATAGATGCCAAAGGAAAATAATTGCAGTAACTATTTAACCAAGCGATTCTGGCCGCTAGTTGTTTATGCGCAAACAAAAATATTTATATACTCTAATATCTAAGATAAAACAGTCCATATACTTTCCATTTTTTGTAGTAGCTACTAAATAGTGATAACAATATAACAACCTTTATAAGTCTTATCTGTAAAAATATGATTTTGATCGAATTTCAAACTCTGGTCTAACTACTGTTATTAAATACCTAAGCCTATAAACAAGCGTAAACAAAACGTTCGCTCATGATTCAAAGTGCCCACTTGCCATCGTTTTATTTACTGAATACAATAGTAGCTAATGTCTGATCTAGATTATTCCAGTACCTACAGCATAGTTCGTGAGCGACACACCTAGGAACTATGAGTCCTTCAATAGCACTTAGTTGTAAAAGCTTAACCTGATTATACGCATAGTCATGTCAATTTGTTTTTGTAATATATAAAGTCATAAATTGAAAGTCAATGCATGCTACTTGCTTGACGTCTCTATGCAAACACCGTACGTGCTGTTGGCATGCTATAAAATTAGTGTCTCATATGACTCTACACTTTAGCATTCCTAGGAATGCCGTACTGATAACATGCAATATGATTATTTCAGAATATCACAAAACACGTCACAATATTAGGAGATTTCTAATGTACCAGATTAAAATACAGTTATTGTGATGATAAGACTACTACATTTAATAAACCAAATCCAAAATAGAACAACATTATTCTCTAACGTCAATGAATTACTTAAAACTTTATTAATATTATTGAATAACTATTTATTGTTTCATTACTTTACTCTATACATTTAGAGACATTCTATGGCTGATTGATACATTATTTAATATTCTATTTATTTTATCCATTGATTGTGCTTATCGTGATTTGACTGCAATGGCACCACCACTTCTCCTTATATTAAATTGGGTTGGACTGCGTACTCGCATACATAGCATTCTTCTACTGCAACAAAAATCTAAAGGGCTAATAATATGTTGCCAATCCTGCTTTGACAGCAACAAAATACGGAAATCACGTATCTTTATTTTATTTTGTTTCTTATTGGAATTTTGGTTGGTCGACAAGGTCATATAGCTGTTATCACTTTATAATTTAAAATTACAGTTTTTAACTTTAACTTCACTTCGTTTTTTATTTTAACTTCACTGAATGTAACTAAGAATGTGATCAAATGGTGGTCAAATTTAATCTACTTTTAACATTTGTATTAGCAGTAGGTATATCGCTCAGATAATATACTTCATTTTATATCTTTAATCTGATCAGATGATGGACCCATGAAACAAATGGAGGAACTCTTCATTGACTACTAGTAAACCCCTCGGTTTAGACTCCTATGTTTCTTTGGCGAGTCCAACAAATTAATGCATGGTAAACCATTTTTTACTTAAACTAAATATTTTTATTTATGTTTCAAATCAGTCCAATCCTAATATTTCATACAAGCTGTTTATCTTACACGGATTATGTGAAGTAGCCACATTAATGGCTTTACGGCGCTTGAGTCTCTACACATGTTGACGCGGAATCGATTTACGCCGGAAAAAACCTGTATGATATTTATCAATCTAGCAAATGTCGCGATGTAAACCAAAACAACATTTATTTTACACTCTTTGTTGTCAAGTCCTTAAATATCAGGGGTGACATTTATTTGGCTATCTTTTACTGACTTTTTTTTAATATTATCTACTGCAGTTAAATTGTAAAATATTGAAAATATGTATTTGATTTCATATCCTCAGAATATCCTCAGTTTTTATTTAACCTTAATACCAAACATATAATATAATAGTCATTAGTAATAGATCTGAAAGTAAACAAATGTAAAAATATATAAGTACCTACATATATTTTTATCTAATACAGGTTTTAGCACCTTTTTTATGGACCTATGAGTGGCATCATACTATTTTGTATGTTTGTATACTTGTATTTATAATAAATTATTTAAGAATAACATTGAATTTATTATGATTTTATAGGTATGTATGTGTACGTATGTATGTATGTTAGAAAAAGTAAACAAGTGTAAAATAAAATTTGATTAATATTAACATTAATCTTAATTTTGATATCACAATCTATTAATTCGTATTCTGAGATTTAAGGACGGATTCTAGAAATACATATTATGTAAGTACTTAAAACATTTTCCAGCCCGATCCAAGCCGATTCCGCGCCAGTAAGTATGAAGAGACCCAAAGATATCAAGCTTATTAAAGGTGTGTTGATCAGAAAACACATTTTACGCATATGATCAGATCAAAGACTCCCGTAACATAAAATGAAAAACTTATCGCTTCTTATTATGATTCATATAAATTAAACGCCTCAAATGTTTTATAATAAACAAGTGACCAGTGAAATGAAAAATGCTTGTATTCCTAATTATTACACATGCAGTTCACATTTTTAATTTACATAACGCCAATTCCATCAAGCATTCCCTTATAGGAGATACGAATGGTAAGTAACTTGACTAAGAAAAAATCTTATAAGGCAAATATATGTATGCAAAATGAGGAATCTAATTGGATTTTTACACTTAATGATAAATCAGACTTCAGATAGTAGGTACGTTTTTTTATATTTTCTTATCGTGAACCGATAGATCAAGTTGACAAGCATAAATTTAACATAGAAATAGAAACGTCAATCTATAAATCCTAACTACTGATGGAATTTTCGATTAAAAATATCGGTAGGACATGTCATAAATGGCTTTGCGGAAACATCACCTAAATGAAACAGCAATATACCCGTCAAATTCCACTTGTTATTACAACTTAATAGAACCTTAATATGTTTACTGTAAACGAACTAAAAGTAACGCTGACTTTATTAAAGAAAATGTTAAAATCCTGTATTTTAGTTTGCTTCCGCGTTGTTTAGCATAACTACACTATTTTATATTTTAATGTTATTATGTTTTTAAAGAGTTAATTGTTCCTCATGTTTCGTCTTGTCCTTGAACTTGCTTTGTTTGCGTGAGATTCGTAAATAATAGTAATAAGTAGGTATCTCATACTACTTATGTATTTGCGTTTTCCTTCATTTAGATGACAATAGATAGGTAGGTAACTTCAATTACCTAAAATAAATGTGTTTTTAATAAATTTGTTTAAAGTAAGTTGTTATGCTTATGTCTTAAGCTTAATAAGTAACATCATTAGATTACGTCACATAATTATCATTAGTATCACATTAAATAGACAAAGAGCGCGGGAGGGCTTATGTAATATTGCAGGGCATTAACTGATAATAATTAGGTATGAAAGTGCTATTGTAAGCATAATTTGATCAAATATTCCAGCCGTAGTATCAAGTTGGATATTAAATATTCAAGCCGTGCCCAACAATACGTGTATTATAAATGTAAATAAAATATGAGAATAACTGTAGTGATTATGTCCGCACTGAAGCATGTCAATTGTGAGTAGGTGATAAGGTTTGTTTGTGTCAGTGTGTGAGTGGACCGCCCGCCCGCGCCCTCGTCCGTTGTGGCACCGACCTGCTGAACGGCGGTGTGGTCACGAGGAGTGACCGCATCCGCTCCGATGCCGCTGTCCGGTGACGGCAGGTCCACTGTCAAGCCAGCGGCCGCGATAACACTCTTGCTGTGATAGCGAGGAGCAGCGTATCTGTCGCCGAAGGCAGACGCCGAAGCCGACTCTGTGTCCCCATAGGGAGGAGCCACCCTCTGCTGGTAGCCTTCGCCGACGAAGTACTCTCTATAGTAAGGCTCGCCGGCGAAGGTCGTGGATTGGCGCGGGTACTGTTCGCCGTAAGGGGTAGGACTCGGCGTGCCAGGCGGCGCGAACATCTGCGCAGCATACATGGCGGCGTCCGGCAGGAGAGAGCCGGCGGAGGAGGCCCGCGACGGCACCGGGGACGGCGACGCCGCTTCGCCGGGCTCGCCGACCGCCACCTGCGGACACACGCGCCTGTTACACGCGTTCTCCCACGACAACTGTCCGCTCCTCAACGTCGACGCGTACATGCCGCGTCGAAGCACAGTTCACAGCCACGTACACTAGGATCGTTCGATCTCGACACGGTCACGGAAGAACTACAAAAATCCCGGGATAGTTCGGCGGTCCTCGAGGTTCACCTATGTCGCCATGCACTGGGCGGGCAGCGATGGCCGGCCTGACGGGGGCGCGGGCGGGCGCGGCTAGTGCGTCTCGAGCGAGGTGCCGGGCGCATCGTACGCTAACCGCGATAAATAATACATGAGTGACCGGTAAGGGAAGTGTGTGAGTGCGTGCGCGCGCGACGACGGCGTACGGACGTGTGACGCACCTTGTGTCGCGGCGGCTTGAGCGCGTGCGGCTCGGGCTCGTCGACCACCTTGCGGCTGAGATCCTCGGGCTCGCGCTTCACGAGGCCCGCGTGGAGCAGGCCCGACAGCTCGCCCAGCTCCGCCCCGTGCGCGCCATTGGCCGCCTTCAGTGCTCCGCCGGCCCTGCGGAGGGGAGACAGGCGTGATTGGCGACAATGCGCGCGCGCCGCTATTTCTACGATCGACCTCGTAGTGCGCGCGCAAACTTGTCACACTATCATTCTTCATCTTAATATTCTAAAATTTTCATATTAAACCTTAAAATTATGAAACTCTATTTATAAAAACCTTTTTGCTGTTAAACATATTTTCTTACACACCTACCTTGAAATAAAGAAAACCATATTTAATTAATTAAACAAAAAAATATAACGTTGGAAAATTAAATTTTATAAATTTCTACATTTTACCTAATTTAAAGATCTATATCAGCCTTGATCACATTAGTTGGTCAAATTATATTAAGCAAAACATAATATAATTATGATAAAAAATTAAAACACATAATTATCTCCACCATTAATATTAATTATAGCAATAGAGCACAAAATTACTTTTAAAACAATGACAACATTGTTTTAAAAGTATTTTTTGTGACTCTACCGACCTACTTAAATATTAAAACTAGGAACCTACCCACAATAATTTAGCAACGTTATTATATTAGTTACAATCAATTTGTCACCGTCACAAAAATCAAATGTTTTTTAATTTAAAAAAATGCCTACCGTTCTACCTAATTTGACTACATCTCAAGTAAACATTAAAATTTCCCATGTGTGTACGATACGTAAAATAACAGTAGTATGAAATAAGAAGTTCCAATGTAGTAATTCCATGTTCAGATGTTTTTTATAGAGTCGTCTCGGCAACACATCTGTACCCCCTCTGGAAAGAGTCCAATTTTATTCTAATTGGAATTGATTATCAATATAAGTAATGGGGCATGATGTGACCACATAACATGACGTGGTCTGCACGATTGTTTGCTGATTCTATTTTCGTATATTCTAACAGGTTTTGACGTCCCTCAGGGCAGCAACGCAGAATTTAGTTGACTACGTCCTTATTAGGTCAGTATACTAAGAGCTAGACTGTCAGGTATCGTAAAGTCTGCTTAATGTGTTGTTACTCCTGAGGATTAAAACTAATCTCCCTTAATATGCCCCTAAGAAATAAAACAAAGCTAAGAATTGCTTGAAATTGTAGCACGGAATTCGACATTTTGGAGTAGACCCAGGAACAGTTGACAACTACATGTATTATGAAGTACCTACCTTCTTATACAAATACTACTAATCTAGAACTCTACACATATGTATATGACATGTAGAGCCCCGCCCGCCTAAGAAATTTGAGAAAGTTTTAATGGTAGTAGAATCCTTCTAGTTCGAGTTAAAAGCACCACAACCGCATTTACTTCTACTTAATTACAGTTTCATGCACTAATGTACTCTGGATCAAAGGGAATCCCAATGTAATCGTCAGGGGTAGTACAGCATCTATGGTGGACCTTGAGCAGGACTCTAATCCTATTTGGGGTTGATATCCATGGGCGAAATTTAGCATTTAGGTGTCTATTTGCATGCTTGTTTGTTAAGTAGATTCCATAAAAAAACAGGTTCGTTGACCGTTGTCTACAAAGAAGAACTTTGCATACTTTTTGTACCTTTTTAAAAAGAGCTAAAAGTCTTCGATAACTTTTCTTTAAAATATTTTAAATTAAAGTTTAAAATATTTTTACATATTTTTTTATTTAAAATAAAAGGTAATTTAAATTTAAAAAATTGTAAAGATGATTAGGTGCCACATCTTAAATAGATAAGAACAGTTTGCAAATCTTACGTGATAAATTTTAAATAGATAATTTTAAATAAATCATAATCATTTTACCAAAATTCTTACCATCCAAAACAAAAATAGATAACAATTATTAAATTAGCAAATAAAGACAACTAGTATTGAGGGCTCTACAATTTGAGGGAAGATACCCACAATTGGTGGTTATTGTACTGTACGTAAAAATAAAAATTAAATAATGGATTAGGATAAATACTAGGTACATAACATGATTTAATTTATAATTTAAGAATTTATAGAAGCATCGAGTCCTACGAGAAGGCTTATTGAAATAGACAAATGAAAAAAAAGATAAAATTTGTATGTGAATGAACGAATAACCATTGACAGAACAGGTTCAAAGAATCGAATGGACTACGATCCTGATCTTTTCTCTGATTCCTACTGTAAGTAACAGGTTAAAGCTACATTGACAACTTAGTTTAGGTACCTAAGCAACGAAATCTTTCAGCGGTTCTAAAATACTTAAGCTGTAGATATAAACTTTCCTAAATGTTCATCTCTTATCTTTTATTATAACATAGATATTTAAAAGAAACAAAATGCAGTCTTGACGGTGAGAAACCACTACTCTTCATGGACATCTGTAATCAACCTCAGATAAGACCAGAATCCTACCTGAGGATGGCAACTGGCATTATTTCCGTGAAGAAATACTTCGAATCAGAAAAAAACAGGCTTTAACACTCCTGTTATTAGGCAGAAACAAGTGTGATGAATCATCACGCAGACACCATCATCACTGATGACGTATATGATGTAACTTTTAAAAAAGAGATATTAGTACGTTAACTTTTCTATTAGCATGCGTAGTAAACAATACTACTTATTTTTTTATATAAAAAAAAATGGAAAAAAAGATTAGGTGTCACATCTTAAATAGGTAAGAGCAGTTTGAGCAGCAGCAAAGCTAGCTCCGTGATAACTTTAAATAGATAATTTTAATTTTAATACTAATGATGGTGTCTGCGCAGTTAAACCACAAAGTGTCATATCACCTTCTAAAATGTAATTGTCTCATATGCATATGTTACTTCACGGCGGCGGCACCGTCCCACCTATTTCTGCCTTATAACAGCATTATAGCGCTGATGTGTTCTGGTTTGAAGGATGAGGGACACACACTTATCA
Organism: Urbanus proteus proteus; assembly: GCA_018251915.1. Classification (NCBI taxonomy): domain Eukaryota; kingdom Metazoa; phylum Arthropoda; class Insecta; order Lepidoptera; family Hesperiidae; genus Urbanus; species Urbanus proteus. The sequence continues at coordinate 26,210 of DWPV01000029.1, forward strand.
AAGGCGTACAAACTTAGTCATTAGGGGTCTGTGCCAGGCATCTGTGGCCGACCTCAGATAGAACTGCAATCTTATCTGGGTTTGATTACAAATATCCATGGGCGGCAGTAGCCACTTACCATCAGGTGGAGTGCAGACTCGTTTGCAACATCCATCATGAAAAAAATGTATACGTACCTAAGATTTTTCTAAAGTACCTACCTAATGACGTAATTTCTTAAGTTATATAAATTTAACAATAGGTATGTAGAATGCAAACGGTATCATTCAAAACTAATGACCATCTAACTCAGCTTTCTTTCGTGTGTATTTAATACGTCTACAAAACGTCTATAAACTTTAAGCAGGAAAGTTGCCACTCGTTAGCTATTCAAATTTACAGTTATTTGAGAATCAAACCGAAATTAATAATTTAATCAATCCTGACAATTTTACTTGTGTAGGTAGGTACTATAATCTTCCTGAGAAATAGGAAGAGTATTATCAACAGAAGTATCAATTATTTAGTTGTAGAGCACAGAACAAACGTACCTGCACTTATTTCGAATAGAGATTTACATTATACCTACAGGCTACGCCCGATTTGATTGTAATTTATAGCCGTTAATTAAATGTCTGGTCTGGTTTTTTATTTTTCAACATGATAAGAAGTTTAAAATCAAGGCTGATTATATTATTTTTCATTCATTTCCATGTCTTAGAATACATAATAATAAGTTTTTATGTTATATTTGTTTTTACTTACCTACCGCTGTCAAAGAAATTGATTAGTAGATATTTCTTTTGCAACCCGTAGACAGAAATCATTTATCTAAGCTGCAATAATTATAATTGTGGAATCAAAGACAATAAAGTATCGTCAAAGGTATTTTATGTGCATAGGATCTTTAGGTGCGCGTAGTTCTGCCTGCGATTCTTATTTATAATTGTCCGAAGGGAGATAACGTCTGTTGATTATTTCGCTGTCCATTTAAGATTATTACAAATACTGCAGAGACAGTTACATTAAATCATGTAGATTTGTTCGCATGTGAGTAAGCACAGTCACCTCGGTGAGAGGCGCGGGGCGCGGCTTTCGTCCGGCTATGTCAGTGCGCGCCGATTTATGATAATTGAAGACATGTTTCATTGGCGCTCAGATGTTTATTTTAGATAAGAACCTCTCGTGGCACTATTTCATGCGTCCGAATTGGCCGGGACGCGCGACCTCCCGCGAGCTCCGAGCTCCGCCGGCCGTGTCCGATTGCAATTCTCGCTTTGCTCATTCCTCACGATTTATGCATACGATTTGTAAGAGGAACACGACGAGTGTGAAATCGCACATACGATAAGATAAAGTTCGACTTTATAAAATATTTCAGAAGGTATCGGCAAATTTTCCACGCCGCGACTAACTCGCAGAGGGCGTAACTAATTTGTAATTATGAGCAATGCCGAACGGAGATGCAACTTCATGTTATGACATTACGACGCGACGAGCCACTTTTTCAAAGATGCGAATTAAGTTGGGGTTCGTTGCGCCGACGGCGGTGGAGGATCGTTATTCATGGATTCGAGGTACAATGCATTGTTTACTCGTCAATGTTTGCGCCTCAAGGGATAGAGTGAGCGTCGTGCTGACAGCTGAGCAACGACTGGGCCTGTGACTAGACAATGAATCCTAATGTCACAAATTTCCATCAACTAAATTCATTTTAACACAAAATTCGATTTTGCAGAAAAAATCTGCAGAAATAATGTCTACTCTATTTATTTCTTTATGCAACTACTACTGTTATCGTATTAATATTATTTTACGTGTATTTTTATTGATGTTTTATCAAACACACTGTTTGTATTCATTTGATGCCAAGAGAAAGTTAGCTAAGACCTGCTAATTAATAGCCTAAGTCATTTTCATTGACATTCAATGTAATTTTCCGTAAATTGCTAAGAGAGGCGTAAATAAAGAGCTTACTCCAACGTTCCTGTGAAGACCTCTTTAATTACTTGTAACAAGATAAAAAAAAAACATTTAATTTGAATTAATTACAGGTTAAAAGGTAGGTAGCACATACACTATGCGCAAGTTTGCTAATCATAATTAAAATAAAATTGTTAGCTATCACCTCATGGATTTGAATATAACTTACTACCATACAACATATCCGAAAAGACGTTGCATGATTTACACGCAAAGTTTATGCGTAGGTAGGTATAGACTATATTGTGACGACGGGAACTTTCCCAAACTAAGATAATAATCTGATATGGGTATCGTGTTGCACTAAATTACCATAACACTGTCTGTAATAAAAGATAAGAATGAACACCTTCTTTGCAACTGTGTACTGTATTTTACATGCAAATATAAGTTTTTCTATTAATGCAGAAATCGAATTCAGTCGAGATGCAGTCGCCTTTATAATTATTTGCAATGTTTACTTAACACCCTTTCACACATGATGAGACATCCACAATACAATGCTTAGGGGCAGGTAACCCCTGCACATGAGCGCCACACTACCGTGCACTTATCCAATCTTATGAATTATAATAGATTGTGATAATTTAACGGATCCCTACTACGTTTGACATGAATTCCTTAAAATTTAATATAACCAACCACATACATCTACGATACCGAACGCTTTCGCAAATGCAAATTAAAATGAAGTACTTAAATTAAATACAGTAGTAATAAACTATGGATTTTATTTAGCACGTTCATTGTCGATAAGCTCTTTATACTCAATTATAGTGCATAATGTGAGTAAATTATGGGTTATTCGCGTGAACAACAACCAGTATCTACTTGTTGTTATATATTTTACGTTTCCGTTGGATTAAAATAGTATATTTAATAAAATGGTAATCTTGTTTACAGTTTTTTAAACGTAATACGTGTCGAATGTCGAACGTATTTCTCAAATCCGAACTAGTGGCTTAACACATGCAGTAAACTATATAGCTATAAGCACATACAACAAAAACTATAAGCAATAAACATCCGGTAATTAGTAAATAAAATATTTAATATATACGGAACCCTACGAGAGAACCGTTTACACTTGACTTGAACAATCCCGATTAAAATCAAAAGCGAGGACAGTTTATACATCGTTGACGAATAGATTAGAATCTATTGGGCGATAAAGTGAGAAGAAGAAGGCGCTTGCAGCGGATGCGAGTAACGTAACTCCATTCTATTTGAATATATCATTCGCCTAAATGTAGGTTTATTGCTACTTTTCTCACGGAACTAATGTATTATCAATGTCTTTAATTGAAAACGATTTCGCCGTATCGTAGCTGTTAACGGACGTCGTCTCATAATAAATAATATATTTTGATTTTGAAGGCCCTGATGATAACTAGATATATATTGAAGTGTTCTGAAAATAAACGAATAATAAAAGTAACAGACAGCAGCTGCAGCAAATAATTCGCGTAGGTAACTATAACGGTAGAATTGGATTTCCCAACCCGTAGTTTGAATAGGGTATGTGCGATAAAGGATGGTCAAGAAGAATGGTCAAGCCTCGATTTCATATTTTGCTACGCGATGACCGCCGCAGCCGGGGACGTAACGATGTAACTACCTTTTTTACGCATTATCTTTATAAGAGGGTCGGGTGTTTCCAAGGGAATTGAATGGCATTAACTGCTATGACATTAACAATACAGCCGTGTCTTCAAGAAGGAACCGGTTTCAGACTTTAATGGGTCACACGGTTCCAGCTCCCGAGTTTTTGTGAAGCGACCGCGACTTCGCAACTCGGATACTTGCTAAATTGTATGTTCATTATTCATTCCCCGAACATATACCAACATTTTTATCATATACTTCAATTAGTAACTAGTATGTTACTAATTGAAACTTAATGTTTAAGTTAAAACTTAATGTTTAACTTAATTTCTATTTGTTTTGCTGAACAATTTGTTTCTCCGCTTGTTGTCTCCTTTTTCCAAATCATAAATAGGAGTAGAAAGTTTCAATTTAGCAAAACTATTGACCTACTTACAGATCTAAACACAAACACTACTTACAGATATTAAGTAGAAATTTAAAATTCTAAGGTTAAAAAAATGTAATAGACAATGGTATAGATAGGTAGCTACAAAATATGTATGATAAGATTTTTTTATTATTAAAAAGTCACCTACCTAATTCAAACTTACTCAATTTACAGTAGTAAGTGTATTATTATTACTAATATATATAATAGATACATATCGTCCTTAAAGCGAAGAATGTTTTGTAAAGATACGGAGAAATTGATTTCCCGTTAGCTGCAAGAGCTTACAGTGACAGGGTCAAGCCCTCCCGGAGCCATCCCATCGCGTGTTTCTATGCTAATCTAACGTTAGTATTCGAGAGCCACCGACAACTATTAATGGTTATGGCCGACGTTTTCTCTTAATAGTTCTAATATTATCCGAGGTCCTGCTCTTAACAGCCTAGCGCCCGCGCACCACGCAATGCGCTTACGAAACTCACGCCTACGAATCTAGAAGAAACATATAGATTAAACTAGTTAATTTCTATATCTATAGAGTATTCAATTCAAATATTACGAGCGATTTAAACAACAAATACACGCCGAAATTGACGATCTGGCACTGAACTATATACGTATTAGCATACAAACGCATGCGACACAGCGAGCGCGGATGGGTGCGGGCGAGTTGGAGCATTCGTTATAATTTTGAATGTATGAATGAGAAATAGCAGCGCTCGAACCGGGCGCGTGGGACGCGTGCCGACAATGAGCCGAGACAAGTCCTGGGCGTCCTTGTCAATGTGAGCCGCTTCCAGCCACATCCGTCTATTGTCATTATTTGTATTTATGCACTCCCGTAAACGGTGACGAGGATGACATGCCGAAACAAACGGTCCCCGTCGCCGAGACGCATTCAGTACACAGAGATAAAGACAAGTAAAGTGTGTGGTATCATACCGCACGCTGAGCCCAGACCGTGTGTGGTGTAAGAAGCCCACGTTATTAGTGTCGACCTATGAAACAGTTACTAATTACTTTTACTATAAATAAAAAACTAACCCGTCTACAAGTACGTCTAGTAGTATCTTTAAATGCAAGAATTTTCCTGAGTAACAATTTGCTTTGCAATTGCACGAATCTTATTATATTTACGAAAAAACACTTATTAATGAATGAAATAGTTTTAAGTGTGAAGTACATTAATGCAGTCCTTTCGTCATAAAGAATGAGATACGGGGTTTGCTCATTTTTGTGTCGCTATTCAAAGGATGCTGTTAACAACCTCTTTCAAAAAGCGAGCATAATTTGATCGGGGTCGCATTTCTATGGGAACACCGTTGAATGCACAAACATACTTACTCAATTTAATTCTTTAAACAACTGTAATTTTATTCGACCTTAAGTTATACCTAATCTGGATTTTTTATTGTAATCAATGTCGTCGTATAAGAAACTCTTAAAAAATTGATAGTAATACAAAAAAAACTTCTAATCAATTTAAACTTAAGTATTTAATTAAAATAATTTACGATTACAATACTATAAGGTATGTATTTGTATGTACCTAATCCATAAGTATAAATTATTGATTTCTTGTAACAGCACCCACATTTAATCCAAAGAATCGATAAAAAGATTTGCAAAAAATTGGCTATCAAACGGCGAAAGGATATGCTAATACTTAAATGATATACGTTGGAAGGCATAGGGGATAAGACATTCTTCGCAGTTGCGAACTCTTATTTCGATAATCCCGCTATAGGTATTCAAATGAGCGCTTATGATTTATTGAGTGGAACATTACCATTTTTATTATTTGTTATTCTTACACCTTTCGTTGGGGCCGGAAGCCACGCGGCCTCTGTCTCAGTGTACTCGCCCGTGAGACTCGCAACAACCGCCTGTAACTGAACGCGCATAAAAACTCTAACTACACAAAAGATCGCATGTACATTACCATAGTTTACATATAAATTTTACGCGAATTCATTCCGTATGCACTGCGCTAAAAGTTCGTCGATTATAATCACAATTATTGCTCCGATACACGAACGTTCGATTTGATGTACGGCCGTGAGAATCGGCGATTGATTTCCCGGAATTGCCGTGATTCGACATTGATGGCTTCTTATCTAAAATACTCAATGATATTGACGCTTAATCAGCCAAAGACTTCGTTTGCATAGGTGTATGATTTACTTAAAGTTTTGACACGTTAAATGAAGTAAATGTAGAGCGTGTGAAATATCATTTGAAAAAAGAAAGTTATTTAAATCTAGTACCTACTTCATTAATGTCTTCTTAATGTATATATCATTTTTTGCATATAATCTGATGATAAGACACACATACAATATTCTATATTATTTAAATACGTATAGGTACCTCGTAAACAAACATAATATATGCACGGAAAATTCCGATTTATTTTATTTACTTATCTATTGATTAATACCTATATTTATGTAGGTACTTCGTTTTTATTTGATTCTGAAATGGAGCAAGTTTTATAATTAGTCTTAAAACTACGTTGTATTTCTTCTCAAGTATTACACACAAACATAAATGAATTTACATATTACACTGTAACTAAGCGTTAGCGGTAATATTTTACAGCATTGGATGAAGTAGTATCTATCTATTATTCACAACTATTTGACATCTCCTTCCTTGATTAATTCAAAATTAGTGAGGCAACCAATAAGGCAACGGGAAAAACCAAAATATATTTGCCATAAAACAAGATTTATGACTTACTGTTAATCATAAGGCAAAGCAAAGATATTTGTTGTTTTCCGTAATTTTGTAGATTGGAATACCTTACTAGAACTTAAACGTCGATTACCTATAGCGATAATTAAAATGTAATTTAAATGCAAATATGGTAGTTAAATTAAATTATATTATAATGGTTGTTCAATTACGTAGAATCGTTTATAACAGAACTTACGAAAATGGCGTATAGAACTTACGGCCAAACTTCTTTATGCAGACTGAGATGAGTGTCTTGCGCTAGCGGTGGCAACTTGTAATAATCGGTGACGAGCGACTGAGGCTGCTGGTCCTCTGCCACTCCGAGCACCGCCGACGTGGCCGCGCTCAGCGGGTGCTCTGCCCCGCTGGAGTAATATGCGCGCCAAGATTCGCCACTCACTTCCATCACCTCCTTGCGTCTCCTGTTGACAAGCAAACAAAATAACATTAATATGGCAATATGTTTCCTTACGAACTTTACGAAACTTCCCACAGTTCTTTTTTAACAATGAAATCATCGGGTCACGAAAGACTCAAAAATATTTTAAAGTTCATTCATTAACATGCTATTTTCATAAAATACTCTGACGATACTTAATGCGTTGTGTAACTCACGTAAACATTGCATAAATGCATGCGTCAACAGCCACATGCAATAACATCTTCTGCTCATAACATTTAATCAAATTTCATTGACTCTGGCGAATCAATGGAGTAAACATAGCGTAAGATACTGGTATTCCAAGCTTGTTGTTTTATGACTGGATCGACTACAACTTACGAACCAGTTATTAGGCGTGACCATTTTGGTACGAATACTGACCTTTGATGGTACCATCAGCGTATAACGTGACGATATAATACGTACGCTAATTGTTGTGCACAACAAGACGTGAGTCAGCGGAACAGGTGGCCAGTTCAAGTGAACGGGTACATTTTTATTATTATCAGAAGCGAATCGGACCTGGTGATCGCGGTTTTGGCAAGGTTCTATGTCTAATTCGGACGATTGGCAGTGTCGAGAGATCATTGGACGGGTGGCCATACGTCACCGCGACAGGGTCGCTTGGTGCCGCGCAACCTGAATGTAGAACAGGTCCAAACCACTTGCAGAACCGGAAGGATACGAGGCAAATCCCTGTTCCCTCGCCAACCAGTTTAGGTCGCCTGACGTCACGCCCAGCGGTATCCGACGATGCAGACAAATAAATAAAAAATGTTGGAAGCACGCGTCGGACGAGTTTGACCGGATCGTAGTTCTACCTGATTCCTGTTCCTGGTGTTTGTTGATATCACGAGAGGTCATTACTTATTGTTATTGTAGGAGATGCACCGATAACCTACATGCACTTGAAATAAGCTTACTATGTCAGACCTAACTCGAACTTTTAACGTAGCGCACGCAATGCTTCCTAAAGTTTTAGAAATGTTTTTCCAGATATTAAGACTTGGTTTACTTCTTAGCTTTTATACTTTGAGCAGATTAGGCTATAAATAACCATATAAGCTACCAACCAATCCCAGCAACCATTTCGATTATTCGTGAAATTCATAACATTACACACATTTTTTGATTGTAAATTCATAATAATCTGCAGCAAATAAAAATCCGCAACAGGTCACACCTCGAATCTCCACTCTATCAACAAATTAACATAGGCTGTTTGGGAATGTCGTGTTAGTGTCAAGCGAGAATAGAATATGCGAATTGGTTCAGAAAACTGGAAAAGCCAGCTTCTGGCATTTAACCAGCCGAAGCGTGAGTCATTTGACGAGTTAACTGGCAGGCGGTTGCGCAGGGGGGCGGGCGGCGCGGTTGCACCACGTGAATGAGATTCCGGTAGGTGCGCACGTAAAAATCGTGCAACGAATCTAACAGGTTTGCTGGGGTCCTTGCGAGGCCATCGGGACTGGTCTAACCTGCCCTGCTCAGCTGAACCTCGAATTTCCGACCGTTTCCTATCACGTTCGCTTCATGTAAACACACGAGCTTAGCGTTACTACGGAGCAACGGCAACTTGCTCGCAATTCGACAATTGGACGAGCTTTCACGTTCGTATGTAACTATCTTTTTTTGGCAATCTTTTTTATCGCATTGTCAAGTCTATAAATATAATTAATTGATTACTCTTTCTTTATTGTCAATTGTTCGTGGCATGCAAGTTTCGCAAGATGCCTACTCCGCGTCTGTTTGTTTGGCGCTGACTATTGAATAGAGCGATTAGAAAGTATTGCGCACAGCTGTCACGAAGACGTGACGTATGCTAGAGCGGAACGGATGGCTCTAGTAAAGGGTTGAAGGAGTCTCTGTTACACAAATAAAGCATTCGATTCGGGCATTCATCCACAACCGTTTGTCAGATGTCAGCAACTTTGCCCTTGATACGTTTCACGACTTTACTATTGCATTAAATAACATGTCGTAGAACATACGAGTACATCATATGGTTATATACATTCTATAGGTCAAATTCAAATCTCTATATTACATGAAAATACATCAATGTCAGTATCGATCTGATGAATATTATCAATTTGAATGGCATATCCGGACTGGTTAAAAATTGAAATTGATTCGCGGAATCGAAACGTTCCAGACAGTGCGCAATGAGAAAAATAAGAATTTTGAGTTCGATTGAAGCTGAGTGACTGTTCAGATGGAGATTTATCTGAGGTCGCGGCGAGTGTACAGAAAAGTGTCGGCGGCGAGTTTCGAAAGGCGCTCGTCCACGTCCGGTGTCGCGTCCAACTATCGATCATTCGGTTCGTTAATAAATAACACGTTGGCGTCGTTCGCCGCTTATCTCGGCTGTTCGGGCATGTGGAAAAATTTGGTGTAGGTGTCGTAACGGAGCGGCACGCATGTCTCGTAGGGTTGCGTGCGCCCGCCTGCCGTGCTTATCCTCCTCGGTCGTTGCCACTCCACTTCATTGCTTCATTATACGCCTTAATTAAAATAAAACAGCCTTAAAACAAATTAATACTTCTTAACATATCTCGTCTGCTAATTCAGTCCACTCAACTGATAGTACTGTGAAAGGACGAAGAACTTTTATAAGTAGTCCATTTACATTATTTTACATGAAGCATATGTGTATGATGAATATGGGTTTAATGTTTAAATCGCATTGCACTAAGCCTAGCGTGAAAACAGGCTCCGCAGCTTCACCTCTCTCACCCGACAGGTGCGGTGGCTGGCGGGGAAAGTATAAGGGAGCGGCTCAAATCTACGCATGTTTTATCATCAATGATAAGAGAAACTAGTATCGATCCCGCTAATGACTCATTAAACTGGACTTACACTGAAAGCAAGTAACTGTATCTTAAAAAGTTTATATGAACTTAGCTGGTTGCTATGTTATGTTTTTATTTAGATAAAAATGCGCAGGACTGAATAACTATAAAGCAAAAAATATTCAAAAGATAAACAGCAAAATGATTGTATCAGCTATTGCAAACTGGATTTGCAATACCTTTTATTGATAAAAATAATACATACTTAATATAAACACAGATACAACGTTACAGATTAAAAAAGATAAAAACATAGATATTTATCTCTTGTTTTATTTAATGTACAAAGACTAAGGTAGACATCTCTTTTGTCCCATCGTATCAAAAATAAACACGCACCACGAACGGAAAAAAAGATTGATAAATATTAAAGGCGAATAATGGAATGAACCGTAATATCCATATTTAGTGATAGTGACAATGTGCCATTATTAATCTATTTTACATTCTGGCATTGAACCTAACGATCTGAAAGGGAATGCGGCGTTGCTGCATTTCGTCAATTAAAGAATTCGCTGTCTCGGATTGTGGCCGCGCTGGACGCACGCTGTTATGGCTCCACAAAAAAGATACATTCTTCATACCAGTATAAATAAATAAGGGATGAGTACAGTCCGCATGCACCGAGCACCAGCACAGAACGAACCGAACGAGAAGCATTTTCGACAAACCTCTTTTTGCGCCCTGACGAGGAACGCATATGCGATGATTCATTTACGGAGTTCTTCGCCGTATAAGTATGGCTAACATTATTACTTCTGTTTTCTTAGCAGCATTATATACGCTCAGCAAGAAATGTTTTCTTGGAAATATGCGCCCACGCAGATTAAAGATGGAAACGCAACATGGGCACTAAATAAGTCATGTCTCCTGTCTGCGTAACTAGTAGCTCTCAAGTGATCTCAAAATTTTATGACAGTAAATTATTCTACTGGTAATGTTTCAATTGATCACTACTGTATTGGTTTGCTTGTTCAAAAAGTTGATAAATCAATTTTCCAAAATCGAATACGATATTAATCAGCAGACATATTTGCATGAGTTATACGAATACTTACGTACAACTAGATGTCTTTACTAAAACTCGTTCATGTAAATATTCAATTGTAAGCATTGTAAAATTTTAATCAAATCTAACCACATTTGTAAAAGTGACATTTGACATGAACTTAAATTTTATAAAAGGCTCTTAACATCCCTCTTCATTCCTTTCTTATAAAACCGTTGACCGTTGAATGACAGGACTCTTAGCATGACACGAAATCAATGAATGTTCCTTGAATCGTGTGGTCCGAATTGCACGAAGCATTCTTTGTATTGTGCTCGACATCGTGACGCTGGCTGTTGGTTGTCTCCCAACTAAACTTATGTCTACGGCTCACATTCACGATTTTGAATGGCTCTTCTACATGAAATATTCAAAAAAATTGATTATGGTATTCATTGCATGTACATTCCTAAATAGCTGAAGATGATATATAACTATAGGTGTATAATAATCAGAGTTTCAACTTCAATTTCCGGTCAAATCAATGCCTTGAATTTCGATATCTGTACTCGTGGCTCATAGCCACTATATTAAAGCACAGTAAGTTTAAGTTAATAATTTTAATCACCATTAATTCTGACGAAGACTAATTGCGCTTTTAACATTGAGTATTAATTTAAAAGATATATCTTTAACAACCTAAAGAAATAAACGTTGTAAGTTTGAAAATTGATGAAATGTTTGACAGCATTTATATCATATTTATACAGTGGAAACAACGATCCATTGCGTTCATTGTACCGGTAATTACTCCCAACGAATAAGGACGATAAAAACTGAGCGCTGTTTATTACTATTTCTTTAAGGACCGTTTATAGTACAAAACAAAAACATAAGCTCTATTAACTGTACATTTACTATAAATGAAATAAATGTTGCATTGTAAAACCTTTCTTGGACTTGTCCTGGTGAGATTAAACTTTACAATCTTTGGAATTTTATCACAGTTATTTATTTCTTTCGTTAATCAATTTCTTATAATTAGAGCATCATGTGCATTCGTAATTTGTTAAACTATACGAGATTAAATTTAAATCTGCCTCCACTGCAATCTCTTTTTACAAAACGGATGTAATACAATACAATACGCCCAAGTATTTCGATTTCACAACAAATCAAAATGAAATATATTATTATGATCAATGCTGTGCGCATTAAGCTCTAGTTAGGCTCCCGTAAAGTGTCTTATTAAGAGTTACGAGCTTAAAAAGAAGGGACGCCCGCGGTGCTCACCATACACCTATCTACTAAAACTTAATAAATGCATCGTTTCCGTTTCGTCTGACTTTTCTAATTTGAATGCTCGTGTGTGGTCTACACGTTAGAGGGCGTGAAATAATAGTTTGTTGTGTTGTGTTCCCATGAAATAATATTTATATCCCACAGTTCCACGTCAACATTGTACCAATTAATTAAACGATCAAAACGTAATTTAATAGCAAAATTCTTTCACCTATTCATATATTAAATGAATTTTATAGGTAAGTTCTAATATATTTGTATAAAATCAAAAACAGTTACTAAACTTTATAATATACCTATTATACGTTTTTAAATGTATATTATTCAATACATTTATTACCTACTCTAAGGTGTGTGGTAGTTTATGAGTATGTTATATGATTATTATGCGCAGATGCTACCTTCCAAATGCTTATACCGATTGTGTGTAAAACTACGAGGGAACTAAAACATGTAACGCACAATGAAAATACTGTCTATAAATTTTGTAATAAATAAAAGAGAATTCATAAATGCCACTTAAAATGAATTTGCAATTCTTTAGCGCGATAGTAAAAACTTTGATACGTTACAGTTTTCGGTGGATTCGGCTGCTGTCAGTAAATGAGCATGAAGGTATAAATTAAAAGGCATGTCGCCTGCGCCGGCGCACAATGCGGAGCGCGGTCGCGCCGAGCATTGTGCCGTGCGAATTGAAACAGGTTGCGCCTGGCAGGTATCTATATAACGTGATTTATGACCGATTATTCTATGCTGCAACTATAATTAAAACGCGAAGCTATTAGGTATGCCCGAAAGATCTGCGACACAACCCACGGAAATGAATAAAGTTGATTTAGTGCACTCAGCTGTGATACTGCATTGTTTAACTGAGCACTTCGAGATAAACTGTCTGAGTCGTTGACGCGGCGCAGTAATTTAGCTAACAAAAGATTTACGAGTATTCGGTGAACGACACTAAAATGTTTACCACTTTCTTGTATAAGCAAAACGCAATCAAAATCTTTCCTACGGAATGTGTTTACCGTTATATAAACAACGCCATTTGCTAGCAAACCGTTCTAACACGGCTTTAAAAAAGTGTGCAAAACAATTAAGAGATGCCTCCATAAATACACCATGAAGCTTCAATAAATTATAAATATTTGTCGCATTAAGATAATTTATCGTAGTCTACACGACGCAAATCGACGAAGACGAGTGTAAAGAATTTTATTTGCAAACAAGTAAGTTGCAGGCGGCGGCGCCTTACAACTACGCGATGTTTTAATGGTACAAAAATTGCGAACAACTCATCAGCAAGTTGACGATTGTGAGAACGCGATCAATTATCCCGCGCAAATAGTAATTGTCAACAATAAATAAAGTATGAATTAATCGCGTGGGGATGTTTTCATTATCGGTTGGCTATTAAAATAGCGTGTCAATCATTTTACGAAGCAATCGGCGATGTAGCGATGGCGGGGCTGCGATGGCAAGGCGCGAGATAAGATTTAATTACCTCCGACGCCTATTTACATATTGTAGGAGATACTGACGGATATCTCGCAATTAGGGGCGTATGCTTCTTCCTTTTATGCCTGTAGCATAGGATAATATCTGTTTGAAGCCAAGAATAAACAGTCTGGCCAAGAAAATTTGCAACCGTCGAGTATGTAAGCTTGGCTTGCTTACGATATCCATTTAGTAGGTTATTTAGAAACACACATCGCCACCATCTGTTACGAACTGCTTATAACTAATAAATATGCCTATCTTGGGATAAAATTTGCATGTAAACATTTAACTTGCAAATTAGTAACTTAATACTGGTAACATTTTATAAAAGATGTTTCATTTTATCTCATACCTAATGGTGCTGTAATATAAATAAAATTGCTGGATATAATTCTATTTTGAGACGCATATAAAGAAATATGCTAATTATAAATAAAAATAATCTTTATTATCATATTTTATAAAGAAATAATTTCAGCACAAGTTTTAATACATCATAATGATACTATATTATGTTCATAAATATATACACCTACTAACATTACTAATCTATTTTTTGTTGCTATATGATTTTAGTTAAGATGCTCTGAAAATATGTATGTCTTTATCACAGACTCTTATATTGTAGAGTTTTCATCAACCAGCTTCTTTAAAAGATCATCTTAACACCATTGCCATCTTTTTTTCCTCTATCATATATAAATATATTTTCATAAAATGAAACATTTTAGAGATACATTCACAAACATATACTTATTAACAAAGAATTTATTAAATTCTAGCCGACCTTTACTTTGTAGAACAACAAGGTTGATTATTATTAAAATTAGCGGGTATTAAAAACAGCGGTTCGAAATAGAGAGCAAAATAATACTTTAAAGTGGCTTCTAGCACTGTTCATAGGAAACATATAATGCGCCAAATCGGCGCCTGCTAATTGCGGAGGTCGATAATTTACGAGCAGCCTGAATAGCCGCGCACCGCCACCGTCAACCTTCCGTTACAACTACGTAACCGCCCTACACGAATTACTCTTATAAATTGGATTTTGACAAGATTTATTACAAAGCAAATCATGACAATGTCCTGCGTTGTATATTTTCATCGGCTACTGGACGTGTAGGTATGTAATTACTTGCTCTACATCAAGATTTTTACACGCATTCGCTTACTTAAATGAAACAAAAATGTAGGTATGTGTTGACAAAATTTACCTATAACAAATTAATATCCACTATTTAAATTAAAATGATGTACATAATCCTCCCGTTTTATTCCTCTCCAGATATATCACTAGTAATCTCTATAATTAAAGATTTTTTGTTGTGAACGTTAGGTTATTGGAAAACGTCGATGGCGCAAGGATTAAATCTCTTATTAGACAATTTAATAATAATGGGCGCGGGCGGCTATTTAGATTTTTTCCTTGAGGATAATTTTATAGCCAATTTACGTGTGATAGAGTGATGCGGCGTGGCGCGGACGCCTCGGCAGTGGCTCGCCACAGCGGCCACGCTATCTAAATGCAAATCGGATAGGTTCGGTGGATGTCCACGATAAATCAGCCTCGCAGCCCGCGCACTGCACCGTTACCCGCCCGACGATGCCCAGGCTCGCCCTTGGGCACAAAACATGCCACATACATATAAATATATTGCCGACGTCAACTTATCCGCTTTGAATGACAACCACCTTCCGCGACGATAGTACACGTCCGTTAAAATCTTACTAGCGACGGCCGCTATCTGGAAGAACTGGACAGCAATCCAACTGACTCGAGTGATACGGTGGTTGGTATGTGTGCTCACATCTCATTCACGGCAACTAGGTTTTGCAGTGAAGTATTCATAGCTGAGGTATTTATATCTCGAGCCCGACTGCAGGCTATGATAAGATTAGATAGCCAAACCTGTTACTATCTGCAACGTAGGTAATCCAGGTCCTGTATAAATCCCACTTAATTCACAAGCTCAAACAGCTCAGCTAACGGAGCTTTCATTAGCATAAATTAAAGATATATTTAATGTAACGGGCTAATAAGTGAGCAATTAACCTATTACAGATTAAATTTATTTTATTATTTCTTATTTCTTAATACTACTCTAGTTTCTAGATATAATTGAAACAAAACTTTTTATTATAAAAAACACCCTTACACTGTTTGCAAGCTACAATATTTAAGTAAACTACTAAGTGACGCAAAATTTAAACTTCAACGTAAAATGCAATAACATAAGCCTATAAGTCTATAAGGAAATTATTCAACAAAGCAATGTTCATAAGTTCATAACTTTACGTACACTTAAGTAAGATACCTACAGAAAATACTGTTTACTTATAAAAATTGTTACCGCTTCCATGACATCCCAAACGTATTTGTTAACCAGTTCGCCGTTGACCCTTGCAATAATCGATTGAATTAATCTTATATGGCTTTCGTAATTCATATAAGATTAATCCTTTATCTGAATATTTCTGATTAGAAATAATTTTCGCATACGATCATAGATATTTTAACGATTTCCGGTTGATGGGCTATAAAGCCATGTATAATCGATATACACGTAATTAGATACAAGTCGTTCGGAATTCCTAATTTGTTGACAACATTTAAGTTGGCGATAAATACTATGTGACACGATTACTTTTGCTAAACATCATAAAGTAGAATTTTGATTTTATTAACTAGGACCAGTCATTTTTACGTAGCTAAGGATGTAGAACTGTAGTAGATAAAAATTCACCTGTAAACAGAACCGTTAAAAACAAATTAATTAATGATTCATAAGAGGTAGAGTTTTTATGAATCATTATGTAATTAATTTTTTCATGCATAGATGGAGCACTAAATTATTCAGTTTCCAAAAAGAAATGAACTCTATTACTAATTGAACATTAATATTTTGCTTATGGAACCATTTTATTATTACCCACAAGATAACTTAATTAGAACAGAGGAGAACAAGTGAATTAAAAATTATATCTGTCTAGGAACAAAATAAAAAGTAACTTTCTAGATCTGACACTCATGGACTACGTAAGTAATGTGACATTGATAAATTAATATTTACTAAAAAAAAATGCCTAGAATCATTAATAAAACTTGTATATGTAGTACCAAATGAAAAAAAATATCGTATCCATTGAGCTAGAAGAAATATAATATACATATTTACAAGCTTAATGAATTCACGCCACTTGCTACCATATTACAATGTCGTAGGCATCACGGCCAAATCAATTATTATTCCCCTGATCAAGTAATAAATGTTGAAGTAGGGTAGCAATCTGATAGTGAGACATAATTGTCGCCGGATCGGCACGTCTGTGCAGACTTCGTTACTGTTTTTATGTTCAAGTTCTACTAGTTGGAATCTAATTAGATTAGCTCGCACTGGTCGATATTAAAAATTATCTCGATCAAATCGAATCAAACGGAAATGTCTCTGTGATAAAATTGTTTTCTATTACAGATTTTTTCATCATCCGCTCCCATTCATTAAGAAATGACGTCTAACATCGAACATGTTTGAATTAACTTTCGACTTAAGAGCACTGAAGCTTAGAAAATTAAAACGATCCTCAATTACCAGAATTATCTCACTGCTCGGCGACCGTGAGTACGTACGAGACAGATTAAAGTAATTTTGAATGTAAAATATATCCATGTACACGTACATATATTGCATACTTACATATTTAATCTTATTTGAATTTGTTTGCGTTCAGTTTACTTATATTGCTAAAAATCATTCGTTATCTCACTGCGTATCTACACAATTTTGCGGTCTTATTCACGTTGTTAATTAACCGACACTTACTTAGTCTAATCAAAATACGAAGGGAATTACGTTTGCATGTTATAGACTTGGATATAATATAGAGCGAACGCTCGTTAATGGATCTATACATTTATTTACATCTCAATTCTATCCATTATAAATATTCATTCAGCGCTGGGTTTATCTTTGCGCCAATAACGGTGTAGACGATAGGTATTTAAATTAAAACACCTACCCAACGCTTGAATAATATTATAATATGTATCACAATGATTACACCCTGTAACCTTTATCCGAGACTTCGGCGTGGGTATTGAGAAAGCGGTCACGCGTAATCAAATTAAGATAGTTCGTTTTATTTAATTACCTTCACAGCATAAGTAGTTTCAATAACATGAGTTCATGCATTAATCATAGAAATTATAATATTAAGGCGAATATAAACGAGGGGCTTCGTTCTCATTTTGGGTTAAATATCCATGTCCAATATTGTAAGCTATTTAACCAAAACGAGAAGTGTCCTTATACTATTATAAAATACACATTCAAATTACTTATTAATATTAAAATGAAAAAAGATAACAACGTAAGATCTAAGGTAGAGAGAATCTTTTTTATTTCTTTCTATCATTGGTTGGTCATCGTTTTGACTATCGTCGTCAACTATTGAAAAGGAAAATATTTAAATTATTTTATGATGGTTAAGACCTAGAAAATACATTAAATGTTTTAAGAAATAAGACTAAATTTGATTAAGATCATATTCAAAAGAATTTACATATAGAGAACTTTTGAAAAAGACGCAATTTTATGCAGATATTAGTACACTTAGTGCGTACAATTATGCAAATGTACAACGTCAATTATGGCCTACTACCCACTTACTAGTAACAAGAATTTATAGATATGTATAATACACAGTTCATGCTCTCAAATGGAGCTGTTATTACTTCTTGCATTTTAAAATAAGTGTTAAATGAAAATATATTTGAATAGCTATTAGCTTTAAAACAGAAATTCTTATATACCTAATTACGTTTCAAAATGTTGGTGAATGTTTGATTTTTAATACTTTAATTTTCTTTTCTAATCTAGATAGATGTCACAAAAAGTCGTTAACTCATAAAATCCGCCTAAGTACAATTGCGATTTTATTTTCATAGCGCCATCTAACGACCTCATAGAAACTTTTGTAGCATATAAGTTCATAAGTTGAAGTTGATAAGGCAGTTGAAGTTTTACTTTTTGCTTTATTTTTGCATTAATCATCAGTTTATTTTCATTTTAAACACGCAAAAGATATTATTTAGCGTTACGGTTTGATTAGAACTAAAGATTTTATTAGAAGTTAAACTCGCATGTACCTAATATAAACCTATTACAATGGATGCTTAAATGTTACGGAAACACTATTTCATGGTGCAAAAGAAGCAAAAATATACTTGCGTTTTATCTCTTATTTTATTCTAAATTCATGACATTCAATTCACAGACATGCAATATTTTCAAGTTTCTTTATTTTGATATTATCAAGTACTAAAGCACTAATTCATATCGCATCCCATGGGATACCATAACCACGAACCATGTACATAATGATTTTTCGCCAAAATTCTTTGTACAAGCAATTATAAGTGCATTTTGTCGGTGTGTCTGTCATTAACTTAAACGTACGATGTTATTTTAAGGACCGTAATGGCCGCTCCCGCGAGCCTTCACATTTTTTTCGGAACGCTCACGAAGAGCTATGCATTTAAACGCTTGAATTATGAAATTACAGTATCGAGTGCAAACACCAGCCTATTGGACCCTAAATATCAACTTTACAAAACGTTCTTCCCTATACTCAAAATTAATAACGTTATAAGTAATAAAATACTATTTGGAAAGTTTTTTCAAACGAACATTGCACAAACGGTCTATTACTATTAAACACTCCATTGTTTCAAATAAAAGTATCTCGCTTTTTGTTTACAGTCATATCCCAATACGTTACGTAAGTTCGACGCCCAGAAACAATAGCTGTCTATAGATGAAATCGTTGTATTGATTCACAATGCGTAAATTCATTCTGTTATGACAGGCGAGCATAAATTCGCGGCAGGACCCTCGGAGGCTGCGAAACAATACTTATCTCCCCATTGAACCGGTGAGACATTATCATGGCCCGGTATAACGCTTATGGACAGCGGCCAAAGAAAGGGTGAAGACACAATAAAGGCCGTGGGGTTGCGAATTTCTTTTATAATTACTCGGGAGACAAACGGTCAAGTGTGTGCACCGTGTGAAAGAAGATGCTCCGTTATAGCGCGGTGTAAAAATAATCTCTTTTATATTTGCAGTCGATCTTAATGTCATCTCAGTTCAAAGTTTAAGCTTCGCAATTAAAAGCATTTCACTTTAATACCGTAATCGTACGCTTGTGTAAAATACTTCCAATAATTACATGGATGTAATGCCAACGCTATAATGTAATAAACACTTGCAAATAACCGCAAAATTACAGGCTCCGAGACGCAGCGGGCTAGCTGAGCTCTACGTACGTCGTGGGTCACAATGGCTGTACACCGAACAAGTCGGTGGTAAAAAGCTGATTGCCAAATTACAGGGTAAAGTGTCATAAGCACCGGTTGCGGCCGGCGCCTCTGGGCGAAGCTCACAAAACATTATTGTTGTTTGTTCCTGCATTATCTAATACGTATGAAATACGTGAGAATATTTTAGGTTGTTACTGGACAATTTTACTTTAATTGAAATTGTGTTTACTTATATTGTTTAATGAATAAACTTTATTAAGCTAAATAAGGAACTATTGCAACTGGCCAGAAGAGAAAGTTAATAAGATAAACAAATAAGCAGACATGCCTACAGGTAGGCAACTTTAAACCAAGATTTTAATTGTCAATGCGCAATACGATTATTACCTTAAAGAAAAGCAGTTTTTTTTATAGTAAAATTTTGCTTGCTAGTATAGATAGATAGAAAAAAAATTGAACTCCAATCGCCTCGTCTCTTTAATTTCTTTGGACATTATTTGACTTGTTTAAGAAGTTTCAGCAATTTTAAAATAAATCTGGTACTTAATATCACGAATATTTCTTAATGACAACACATGTCGGTTGAACAAAAGCCCTAAAGCATTGCAAACCGTAATAAGGGGTTGCACGTAAGCAAGCGACAAAAAATTAAGAATCACCCGATGAGCTATTATCTTCGCATGTTAAAAATAATATGGTCATAGGGTAATGTACATTCATGCGAGCCACGTCCAGAGGCGCATTTGAATATGGCTTTGTGTCCCGGGCCCCCTGCCTGCGCCGGACTTCACACGCTCTCGGCAGGTACTCGCCGCCATAGGCTCCCTTCAACATTCAACTACCATCTACCGCGACTGAACCACTTTGGCAGTATTTTTAAATACTTGAAATACTGTGTTAATTAATACCTTCATAGAACAATTGTTATTATGTTACTAGGTAATCAATTAGTTTATCGGCATTCTGCGAACTCACCCTAGGGCTAAGGCATTTTTGATGCTGCTTTTTTAGAATACCTATATTAAGTACTTGTTATTTTTGTTAGAATATAAACTTCCAAAAAACTCTTATGACATCCTATAACACTAATGAAAAAATATTAACTTACTGTGAATATACCTCATTCACACGAGATTTACAAATGTCTATAATTTGAAACTATTATTTAGGAAACATTTAGGTGAAATCTATAATCCATAACGGAGAGAACTCGTTAAGTAATACGGTTAAGTAACGGTAAAGATATTATAAAATTTTGTTAGACACCAATCATAATCAGCCATCTAATTTCGATTCGGTTTATCACATCGACGTATACCTACTTACGATGTTTATATGTTACACTACTCTGAGTTTGTCACGACGCATCATATTAGTAACCATCAGGGAAGCAAGTGTCAAGATTTGTTAGGCCCGCTCGTTGATAGACGCGCTAGCATTGTACGGGCACGGTGATTGCTAATAATACGAATATTGTTGCCGACTTATATTGTAAATTGACGAAAATTAAAGAGTAATTTTAGCAAACTAATCATATTGATTCATTTGAATAAGCAACAGAATACGTTAATATTATTAAACCATTGATATCTAGAAGCGATAAAATGTTTTATTACTTGACACAACATTTTTAGAAACGACTGAGTCGCGTATATCAAACTTCTTTTGTCGTATACATTAGCACTGCTCAAGTGCGCCTAAATACCTAACAATACAACAATTCATAGGAACATTCTAATTTTATTACTGGCCGCCTATGGAGACATATGTAACCGTTAATTAATTAATGTCTTTATACCTATATGATGCACATATAAACATGAAAGATATTCAAAAGATTTAATAACAGGAATGTTCGAATTAAAAGTCATTTCAAAGAATTAAAAGAAAGTCATAAATTTTACATTCCACGTCATTATGCCAGACCTTTCGGTGACTATTAAGATAAAATAATCTTTGGTCGTGAATTATCTAAATTAACTAATCTTATCTGCACAGTGTACAGCTTTAATTTTGCTCCTCGTGGATGCAGTGATTAACATACCTACGTACGTTTATTTATGATAAATGTGTTTATTTCTTCTTTGAATAAGAAAATAGTTGTAAAGGAAATCAAATATATTACTTAACAACACTGCTGTAGTTTTCACCTTAATATTAAGTTAATTTTATGAGTAGGTACATATAATCTAAGTAAATAAATAATATTAATAATAATACGCGAAAATATTTTATGAGCGCTTTCCATATATATCATAATAGAGTTTTTATAACCTATCAAAGTAATCATGCACTCATACGTATTAACATCTTCTAAGAGAATCCACAGTCACGACTATATCCACAAAGTTTGGGGACGCAATAAAATACGCTACACGTTGCGTGTCACTTGACATTCGTGAGCTTAAACGAGACACAAGCGAGCTTTAGAAAGCTCGCGCACCAATAAATACTCGTCCGATTATGATCTACGGCGCGTAGCCCGTAGCCACAATGCATTCAGTGAGCATGAATCAGGCTTCCACTCTTTGCGTATGTTTACCAGTAGTTCATCCTAACTTCATAAATCTGCCAATTCACTGTGTGATTATAAAGATTTATATACAACGCAAAAGGAAAAGTTATTCTACATGTTAAGATGTTATACGTACAGTTACTTATGAGCCCACGTACACTAAGCATGGAAACTGCAGTAAGCAGACACCGGATCACTTTGCGATGTTTTATAGGTTTAAAACATTATACGCTGGTAGGTACTACATTAACAAGTTAAGAAACATTTTTTGTTTACTATAATAAAGTCAATAACACGTCCGCTCGTAACTCTATGGAGTTGGAATATCGCAAAGGATAATTCAAATTAATCAAGAATTGTTTGCGGAATTCATTAATCATTCCTATTTATATTCTTTCTTTTACGCTATAGCTAACTTATACTAGAGCAATATAACGATAAAATCTCAAAAACTTAAGTCCCTTCCGAAGTTTGATTCTTTCTAACAAACGATAATAACCCTTTTTATCAGAGCACAAGAGATGAGCATGGCAAATCATACCTTTGAACTACTGTGGAGTAAGGAGAAACGCGTGCTCAGCAGAGAGATACATTAAATTCATAACATATCGATTACTACGTATGGTATAACGTGCCCCTAATGCCCTTTAATCCTATGCGATATCTCAAACGACTTAAGTTGTAGTTCTCGGAAAATATAAATAACCTATGTAGATATAAATTTCAAGAATCGGTCACAAATAATCGTAAATCAGCAAGTATACATGTAGGTCCCGGTACTATACTGACTATACTGAAATTACGTGACGTGAGTATTTTCCACGTCTAACTCAATACTACTGGCATTTAAGTTTGTCATATACAATACGTGTCCTGCGCAACGTACAGAGATCAAAGAAATTACATAAGAGCTATACATATATGTAGATTGGTTGTAGGTGTGTGTGGTACAGACAGACACGTGGCCGTAGTCCACACATGGTCCGCGGCGGCTACTTTCACGCGACTCGGGCGCACCCATATTAATTGCTCCCGTTCTTCGTCGAAGCTTTATTTATTGCCCTCACCGGTGATTGTGAAAAGTTTTGAGCGAACATTAGTTTTTAATTTTATCTCTTGTATTCAATCTGACATAACACGACATCGCCGGAGTACCTCTATATGTGCTCATACATACCGTTTTCTCTTAGGCAATACACTTAACACTATTTATATATATAAAAATTCTTTGTCCAATGCGAGATCAACGTTCTCTGAGAAAATGCTATTTGCCGTTGTCTTTGTACAGCTACACTAGGGGAGTAAATAAAAAATCAATTATTAGCTAAACAAAAATGTGAGTGGCCGCAGGCCGATGTCAACGTTTTTAGAGAAATAAACATTAACTGTTTGCTCAACGACCGCCGCCATAACTAATATTTGAGAATCGAAAATACTATTCTAATGTATGTCGTAGTACATGGGTACCTACCTGGCTCCGACCATTTGACACTTTAGCGGCTCTTTTGGTGTCTATCCATATTACGTGATGTTTTAATACACATCCACCGCCTAATATTTTCCCATCCCGCATCCTTATTGTATGGTCAAAATAAAACTAATCCTACATTTACAGATGCATAGAAGTTGGGAATATAAATTTGTCAGGTTATATGACAAAGTAGCTGTTTCTTAGTCAAATATTTAAATGTGTATTATATTAAGTACCTACCCAACCCATATATTCATTTTTGTAATGCAACAGTAGCAGGTATACAAGATACGATAAAAATATATATTACGATCTATATTTATTTAAAACATAAACGTCACTATAAGATTATACGATATACTTTAAATTTAACATGAATGCTGGCTCATGGCATTAACTTCGATTTTTTATAATCAAATTTTAATAAATAACACATTAAGCAAAAAACAGCTACGCTTGAGGTCTCACGGTCAAACTCGCAATAAATTTGTTGACGAGCGCCGAGTATGCTCGAACACGGAAACGTTGCCTATGCCTACCTTATTATCACCCGTAAATGTTAATCTTATAGTGTTTATAATACATATACTAAACACATAATATTATAATCGAACCTCATTAAAACAAATATATCCGTTACTTGTAGTAGGTACAAATTCGCGGTTCATTTAAATGAAATCAGCGTTTCATAATAAAATGCAAATTGGATTGAGTCGGTATCGCCGAATTTAGTCATGACGTAATGTTTCATACATATAAGACATACTGTAATAATAATATGAACCTTTAAATAATGAACAGATAACATCTCGAGAGTGAAACAGTTTCGTTTCATTACGATCTATTCAACGTTTAGATTTAAAGGTCTATACGTTAGGATATCTTAGCAAGATAAAGTAGGATAAAAAAGGCATACTATTACATATTGTAAGCGATGGTCAATAGACCATTAGACAATGAGCAACAATACCTGTTGAGCGGGTAGAGTACTGGTCACTGTAGGGCGGCGCGACCACCCCAAGCTACCAGCCGAGGGCGTTTCGCATGTCGCTAGTGGACGTTGGTCAGCTTGTGAAATAGGGGTCACTGGTGCACAATGGGATGTCCACTCCACGCTCCTGAGTTTCGGAACAGGTTCGTGGCCGCGATGGCTCAGTGCGTTGCTGGCGACGGTGCGGTCCGGGTGCGGCGTGACTGTCTACTGCGCTCGGCCGCTAGCCCCACACGCTCACCGTTCAACCCACATGGAGAAGGGTGACATCGTAGCTCATCCTTATTATTAAACCATAAAGGGTTGACGACCGTTAAATACCCATGAGTATGTATTCTAACACTTTGTTAAAGGGTTCTCTACAAAATTACTCTAATGATATGACAGCAATTTTAGTAGATATTCGCAAACATAGGAATAATTAGAAAAGATCTGAATGATAGATAACATTTTATTAGTGAAAACATAGTTTACATATAACGTAGTAAACTGAAATGTGTTAAAAATTCTTTCGATATATTTCACCAACGCAGATGAATATAGCCAAGAATAACCCCTTTTATTTAAATAAGGCAAGAAAAGTAAAAAAAAATATTCATGTTTTTCGTTAAAAGCATTATTTATTACTTCGCATTCCACTCAAAAGCACGATAAAGCACAATAGTTATATTAATTACGTCATATCTTAAATACATATTCAATGAACATCTTTAAATTAAATGAGTAATAAACAGGAAATCTTAATTCATGATTGACATTATAACAACAGGAAGTCAACTCATACGAACAGCTTGTGAAAAATATCTGTTTTTGTAAATCAGTGCCAAAACAATATCAACAATACATATTTATATCGCGATAACTGTTTTTCATAATAACAAGCTATAAACATCTTGACAAATTCAATTAATTCAATTATTCATAATTACGTATAGTAATTTAAGTGTTATGTATTTATAATTGCAAAATAGCCCGAGGTAGGTTGAGTAAACAAAAAACAATACAATCTTGTTGTGAATATTACCAAAGATAGTGTACCTACATGAAATAAAATTGAATTGAATTACTACTTATACCTATAAAATTTAATGATCATTTGAATGTTAAGTAAAGTACAGCAATAGATAGTTTCTAGACAAAAAACCTTTATATACTCACAAACACTTTGGATTATAGTCATAGTAAATAAATAAACTTAAGAAATCCCTCCAATTAGCAGACCTAAACTAAGTTTTTTCGTTTTGATTAATTTATGCATAAAATCATTAATAATGAGATCGTAATCGTATACCTACATACATTATAGGATTAATATAATTCTTACTATTAATACTACTAATACCTACCTCTTAATAATTAAAGCGTATTGTACGAATTTGAAAATAAAATCAATATACATATGTAGATACCCATCTAATTTAGTAATTCCATTTGAATTACATATGAAAAGATGAAAAAACACCGATTTTATTAAGTGAATGTTATAATAATAGTTTTATCTTACATTGTTAGTGTAAGGTTACAAAATTAAAGGCCTTTTTAATAGTTGATAGGCAGAAGGATATAATTATGTAATAAAAAAAACTGTGAACGTAAATGATCTTACAGTCCTAGAAATGAAAGCAACCATCTCAATTTTTAACAAATTAGAATTCATAACAAAAGTCTAATTCATATCTTATAACCTGCTGTTTCAAATTTAAAATTTATGAATTGAACTTTGACACTTTAAATCACCTACGATAATGCAGCGTGAGAAAAGTTTAGCGATGTAAGATTTAATTGAAATAATGGTTGAAGGAAACATAAAACGTCGGCTTGCGGTAATTAGAAGTTAAGTTTTAGTGAAGCTCAGAGCGGCGAGACGGAAGTCTTCGCCCACTGCGCTTAACGCATAGATAATTAACAGCCAGCATTATATTAAGCCGAAAAGATAAAAATACCTGTGCATAGATTTTACATTAAACTAACTGTTGCTCGCAGCTCCCCTGGCTTTATCAATACCTATGTTTTCTCTTTCCATGTCTATAACAGGTTAAAAGGTGAACTAATTAAGTTTTTACATGTTCTGTTATAATTCTCAAATGTCTTTTTATGCAAAATTGTAACATCTTACCCATGGAGTTATATAAAACTTATTTTGTAGAATCAAACGGTAGCCACCTATGAATATATTGAATAGTTTGAATACCCATTAAAGACGAGAAATATATACGACAGGTCCGTTTAATTCATTATGACAGCGACGCACACACAGCGACAATATTTGCATTCATACTTATTAAGAAATAACTGTTTACGTTTTACACAGGTGTTTACGTTTTTAAATACCATGTTTACGTTTACATGTTACAATTTAGGTCTTAAACCTACGTGTTGGCTTTTGGTACGTTTCGAAAATGTTGTGGTATTTTAATGTATATTAATTAACTAATCCTGAATCACGTCATCTTGCTCGGTACCGAAAGCGGACAGTACGACAGGTGGGTCCCACGCACGTACGGCCACATAGCTACACATATACGAAATTCTTATGTAAATATATTTACATCTAAACATATTAGCGCTACCTAACGATCGACGTAATTAATCTTAATAAGCATTTAAACATTAAATGGAAAAATGTAACTGCTTGGGACATTTGTTTGTTTGGAGAGAACATTTTTCAAAATAACTTATCAAATTCTTATATCCCGCAGAATCCAGTTTTCGGAATAAGTTTGCTACCTTGTTCAAACCTTTCACAGGACCCTCTACTGAATCATCCTATCAAAGTTCAATATAGCGCTCTAACTGATTGACATTTTTACTTTGGCATAAACTTATAATTTTCTCTTATTAGGTAATTTATTATTCTCTTATTATTTTTCTCTTGTTGGGTAAGCAATAACTAATATATAAATTAATTAATTAAACTAGACAGATACCTAACGATCTCATTCTGCAATTCTGTAAATGTTTAATTATATTTTAAATAATCTACCTACATAAATTGTCATAAAATATTTCCTTAATTTGACTTAGTAAACGTCTGTAAGTACATTCATAAATAACGTTTCGCCTAGGTTTAATTGTACAATAAAAGTAGAACACTTACGTGAATTGATTGGTAGCAAACAACTTTAAAGATCTGCCGTCTTCTACTTTTATTATAACGGCCATTAAAGTATATATTGCGTTACAGATAGCGAACCATTTAGACTTGGTTTTTTTACTGTTTTACATAATTACGAAATTATGCCTTACACCGAAGAGTGTACGAAGAACATGTACCGGTCGGCGCGCCCACTCACTAGCGGCTAATAAGAGAATTAGAGAAGCGCATTCGACCGAGATTGATTGTCACAGATAATGTGTCATGTTATTATTTAAGTAGGCAAATACATTACAGCTTCAATCTCAAAAATCCCTAATGGATAAATTAAATTAATTAAAACCTTACGTAGATAAAAAATAAAGCAATAATTTTATTATTTTTTGCTGATATTAGGTCTGTTTATATTTGTAGAACTATTTCTATACTAAATATTTGTATAGGTACTCGAATAACTCGTTAAATGTAAGTAGATATGTATATAAAAATAACAAGGAAAACAACAAAATGTTATTTTTTGTCCTTCAAGCATACCTACCTACAGTTTAATTAATCGACTTATAAGCACCGTTATACATTTTCAATGTTGTCTCGCAACAAAATATCAAAATTTCATACGTGTATATATTTATAATATATCTACTTACGTAAATATACAGAGCATGTAATGAGGGAACGTAATGTAACGAACCGGGCAGGGACTGAGTGTATGATTGGCGTAACGAGCACAGGTACCGATTTTGGTCAATAATCGCCATAAGTATAGTGAGTACTTTCGCGTACAGAATGAAATAATAATTGGAGGGTCCGATTTATCACATTGCTGTTCTCCGAAATGCCTGAACATTTCTTGTGCAAGCCCTTCACGTCGTGCGCACGAAATATCTCGAGGAGTCCATGCCGAGTGCACTTAATTATAGGTAGAAAAATAAATTCATGGGAAGTTCGTCCGAAAAGATTTTTATCGTTATTATTTTGCCTAACCGTTCTCATCGCGCAAAAAAACGAATAATCACGCTACTGCGTATCCATTCTTCGGAGTTCACCCTTTATTTTAATAACACAAAGGATATCTATAAGAGTACAAAGGAAGGGTCAAGCTTTCACGAAATATTTCTTCCCACACTGGTCAGCTATCCGCCGGTACTGGTCATCGGCGGTCATCAAATGCTTTGTTTGGATATTGTCTCCGAATAAAAAACAACCCCTTTCATGTCTTTGAAAGACAGTACTTAAATGTGTGACACCCCTCTAAAGCAAACGGTCACTATTCAACCCATAAGTAACAAATAGTACGCACTCACAGGTGTTCATATAGCTTAAAGTATGAAAGGATTTTTAACAAAGCGAGACAAGTAAAGCAGCATTTCTTTAATATTTTTAATTCGTACTTTGTATCTACGTATACATTAGCTAACTATCTTTTCACTATAAGCATTCACACAGTGGTTCAAGATCGACTTTAATATATATTTATCAATATAGTTATTTAACATAATAAAACAGAACGGTACCTAACACTAAAAATCGTCAGTAATTACCAGAGAAAGAAAAGAATATTAGTTGACGAAAAAGTAACGATACTGAACGGTTTAATCTTTGCCTATTATTTTATTCAAAGCTGCCTATGTATAGTCGATATGTATTTACTATATTCATAAATATCGACGGATAAATCATCTACAGCTAATAACACTAACATTAAAGTATTAACAAAAAGTTTTTGCCGGCTACATAGAAATCGAAATAGCTACATGCTATAATTGAACGACCTTGTCGAATAGCAACTATGTGATTAAACCGAATTCATACAAATCTTAGCACCTTGAAAACAAAGTAAGGTCAGGAATTTCGGAAAGTCGAATTGGCATTTATAGGCTGCTTATATGATTTTGTTTAGTGCACAATTGTCAGTTTTCATTTTCTTATTATCATTTTCGAGGTAAAACGAGTACTTAATATCACTTTCCAGTATTAGCTGATAAAGATTAATAAATATCTGTACCTATCAGAATATTTATTTAAATGTGATGAAGAAGAAATATTACACGCCCAAATTTATTCAATAAAACATTTATACAACTTAATCTAAATATAAACAACCTAAAAACCTAAAAATAAACTAATATAATAA